>CAIGRO010155533.1:0-12690 GCA_903798355.1 Fraxinus baroniana | reverse complement strand
AAACGAATGATATTCGGTATGGTTAATTTTTTTATTTTTTATTTTGTTTAATTTTTTTATTTTTTTGATAATTGGAACAAATTCTAAAACCAATGGTAGAAAAAATTATCACTTTCATGGACAATTTTCATAAAAAATAAAGTCAAACGGACACCGAACTTTCAACATTTTCCAGGTGGAAAACTATACCAATCAAACACAATTAATTACAATTTCCAGTAAAATAATTTCTAGGCAATTCAATTCCCTAGAATTCATTTTCTTTCCCCCCATTTTCCACCTTTGCAATCAAACATACCCTTATTTTCTTGAATTTTCGTCCATTTTCTCTATAAGAATTTGTAAAATGATAAATATACCATTTTATTTAAATAAAACAATAAAAAATTAATTGCAATCATAATCCAAAAGCTTTCAAAATTTGCAAATGAGTCCCACACAAATAATTAAAAATCAAAACCAAAAACAAAAATTACTTCATTTTCTTCCCCCTTCCCACCCCAACTAAAAAATAAAATGGAACAAATGGAACCTCCATCTATTCAACCACCACTTAAAGCGCCGCAACTCACACCACAAACAGCCACCAACCATCAACCCCCAAACACTTTCTCATAAATTAATTAAAGTTATAACAAAAATGTCTCCAATTATGCAAGAATCCATATTCCACAAACTATTCCAATAAAAAAGAAACAAATAGCACAAAATTCCAAAAAGAAAGCTTACCATCTTGCGTAATCAGTGGATAATCCAATGCACTTAAAGAGTGATAAACCAATCCCACCCACCATCTAATTTCAACAAAATCGAAGCTCCTTGAGAACGGCCGCAATATTCGGGGACCCAGCCACCCAGGGGCGGAGGCAGGGGGGTGTCCCCCCCAATTTTTTTTTTTTATTTTAAAATTTTATTTTTTTTGTTTACCATTTTATTCTCAAATGAATAAAAAACTTAAATCCTACCAATCCAAATACAAAAGTTGGTTGAAACAAAAAAAATGAAGTATACCTAGGGCTGGGCATGAAAACCGTAACCCGCAAAAATCGACTCGACCCGATCCAAAACGGGTTGGGTTGGGTCGATTTAGGTTTAAACTCTAGTCGGGTCGGGTAAATAAATTTAAAAAATGATTATGGGTCGGTTCGGGTAGGCCCAAAACCGACCAACCCGAACTCACTTGGTGCAGTAGAGAATTCCTAATTCAAGCTTACAAAACCCTACTTTATTTCAACTTGTAGTTCAACAGTCAGTACTATCCAAGTGGGAAAACCCATCCAACTTTTCATTCTACTACCATAACCTCCACACAGACCAACACCACGAACAACCATGGTTTTCGAATACCACTCATACAAATCCCTTTCTTAGTGTGTAAACATTATATATGTAGCTTATTTTCTGCTTCAATCGATGGGAAGGGAAGAGTTCAGTTGAAGAGAATAGAGAAGAAGATAATAAACTTACCTTATCCCAAAAAAAAAAAAAAAGAGTAGAGAAGAAGATAAATCGGCATGACATTTTCGAAGAGGAGATCTGGGCTCTGCCGAAGAAAGCTCGTGAGATTTCTCTTGCAGATGTGGGTTTGATTGTTTTTGGGACAAGGTGGAGGAAGGGTCGGGAAAGCGGCAGAGACGGATTGGGTTTTTAATGGAATCTGGAAGGGGAATGCTGTGAGAGTGAGACTGTGAAAATGAAATCAAATAAAAAGGGAGGACCCGACTCGACCCATCGGGTTGGTTTAGAATAGATGTTGGTTCGGGTCGGTTTAAAAAAAGCCCAAAACCCGATTTATATCGGGCCCGTTTGGTTTTGGGTCAAAACCCGACCCGACATTTGCCCACCCCTAAGTATACACGTTAGTATACAATCTTTTGACATTGACATTAATTCTTCCAGTTGCTACTGCTACGTTAGATAGGGTATTTTTGTAATGAATTATGTCAAGAATCGATTTCACAATCGAATAAATGATAAATGGTTAAATAATAGCTTGTTTGTGTATATTGAGAAGGATGTATTCAACATGATTGATGATGATGTAGTTATACAACGTTCTCAAAATATGAAAACTCGAAAGGAACGCTTGTAATAATGTATGNGTGTATATTGAGAAGGATGTATTCAACATGATTGATGATGATGTAGTTATACAACATTATCAAAGTATGAGAATTCGAAAGGAACGCTTGTAATAATGTATGATTTTTCTAAATTAAATATTAGTAATTTCTTTTATACGTTTCTTGATTTTTTTTGTTAATAATGTACATTAATTTATGTTCATTTGTTTTCTTTCTCCATCACAAAATACCAACTTCCCTCATATTAACAAATAATGCTTCAAAATCCTCATCAAAAAATTTGGGGACGCTGTCCCCAAACCCTTATAAGCTCACACCCCTTCAACTTTGGGACCCCCCTATTTCGATGAGCTGGCTCAGCCCCTGCAGAGACCCCATGTAAATGATCGGGTCGAGCTTTCCTATCACATCCACATTCCCAAATGTCCAAATTGTAGCCGTAGACTTAATCATTGCCACCAGCCTCGTCCTCTCTTCATTGGTCTCATCTGCTACAATGTGCAGCAAATATATATTCTTAGTGCACGTTCGGTATGGATTAAAATTCAATTAAAATTGAAAATATAATCGTTATTGGGTCTTACTCATCTAATAAAAGTCAACCATAACGGCTAGTTTTTCAATTTTAATCCGATTTTAATATCTACCGAACACGTCCTTAGGATGATACACGATCAGCAACTATCTAAAAATTCGATCCTTATCGCCCTAGCCACCAAATATATAGTGCGCAAAAGCAGGTGGAAAACTCGGCCCGCGATGAACCGCTAGAGCAAACTATGTCAATAGGGTGGGATGGAGGAAGGGATGAAATTATTTTTGTTTTTGTTTTTTATTTTTAATTATTTCTTTGGGACTCATTTGTAATTTTAGAAAAAATTAGGCCGATTGCAATTAGTTCTTTATTGTTTTCTCTTTTCTTTTTTTATTTAAACAAGGGGGTATAGTTATCATTTCACAGATTTTTATAGAGAAAATAGATGAGAATTGAGAAAAATGATGTTTTCCTCGATGAAATGTAGAAATATGTGTGAAAATGCAAAAAAAAAATAAAATGAAACGTATGAACGTTTTGAATACTAAATGTCAAATGTAGTAATGTTTTGTGTTAATAAGCCTAATTTTAATCATATATTTTATGAGATTTACAACTTTTCAATCAAATATTTCATCAATTTTTATTAAAATTTACTAAAAAATCTGATTTTAATCCTCATCAAACAATGGTAGAAAAGATTTCTTAAACATCGATGGCATAATGTCCCCATTTGATTTATATAAAATTTAATTTTAAATAAATTTAAATAAAAATTAGGGAAAATGGCACAAGCAGTCCCTTATATTTTCATTTTTTGCAGACTTTAGTCTAACATTCATTTTGTGCCAAATGAGGTCCCTACCATTTCATAAATATGCATATGGGGTCTCTTTGGACGAAAACTGTCCAAAACACCAAAAGTCAACCTGAAAAATTAAAAAATCGAGAATATTGATCCATTTAAGGATGGACAATTTTATCCAATCAATATTTTTCATCGAGTTTAAAAATTGGAAAGTAACCAATTATTTCTCACTCACCTATTCACATTACACACAGAGAGAGAGAGAGAAACGATCATCTTCTACAATGTGGTAAAGAAAGCCATGAATTCGATGACAATGTTGAAAATTTTGCTTGTCACATACGAGACCCTCTTTCTATTCATGTCTATGGTGAGTATTTTTTTTTATTTTTTTTTTACAAATTTCTTAAAATAATGGGGCTCTTTGTTACTATCCGAGTCGTGATTTGGTTTCTTCTACTGTAATATTGCATGTTTTTTTACTGCTTTATAGATTTTGGTGTATCATAAAACGTGCAATAGCTATGGGTTCACATTATGCATTCAAATACTGAGACTAGGGTCTGGGCATGAAAATCATTTTGATTGAATTTGTTTTACACGAGACGATTCTACTTATTTCGTTATAAAACTACACCATGGTGGTATATTATTCGCCAAGATGTGCAATTTGGTGTACGAATATGGTAAGATAGCATATCTTGATTACGTGAATCCATATTAGTTCAATATATTTTTATTGGACAATGTCTTGAAAATATTGGGATACCCTCAAAAAATGAAATGTCTCTACAAGGCAGTGCGGGAAATAGCGCCGCTATAGCGTGGAGCGTGGCGAAAACACTCCGCTTCGGGGTATTCGGATAAAAAAACGGTGAACCTTTTTTGTTGACCGCTATAGCGTGCCTTACCCTTTTTTTCATAAATTTTTTTGTTATATAAAAATATATTTAATGTCTTAAAAATAATTAAAATAATATTAAAAATACGAAAGTAACAAAACGCATTATGACGCTTATTTTCTTAATCTTGTAATTTTTGATTCTCGGCATCGACGCTATGCAACGCTTTACGCTTTTTAGAACATTGCTACAAGGTTGAAAATAAGAGATTTAGTGATGCATCGTTCTTGTTGGTGAGGGATGCAGAGTTCGTGAATTTAGTGAAATTGCTTGGGGATAAGAGGATTGCTAAGTTGTGGTGTTTGCATGTGGTTGAAGTGTTGGATTGCCATGAGATGAAAAGGTGAGAGATGTTATTTCAGTT
Organism: Fraxinus baroniana; assembly: GCA_903798355.1. NCBI lineage: Eukaryota > Viridiplantae > Streptophyta > Magnoliopsida > Lamiales > Oleaceae > Fraxinus > Fraxinus baroniana. Next base: position 7,997 of record CAIGRO010155533.1, on the reverse strand, counting down.
TTGGATGTTGACACGGGTGAGGTTTTGGAGAAGGTGGAAGAAAAAGGAAATGCGGAGGATGATTATCAACTTGAGCATCATATTCACTATGTTGTGGAGGTGTATGATGATTTTGTACATGTTGATGATCTGTATACAGTGGATGAGGTTGAGATTGCATCTGAAATAGATGAAATGCAAGTAGACATAGATGGTGATCATGAGGTACATCCAATGGAAGTTAACATGGATGGTAATATTGATGGAAATGCTGATGTTGGGACAAGAGCTCAAGAGACTGGTGAAAATGTAGGGACTACAATGGGTGGACCTGTAGGTGATACTGATTTTGGGGCAATAGTTGTTGAAAATCTGGAGCTTGTAGTAGAGGAACCTGCAGATGTTGAAGTGGAGGCTATAGTAGAGGAACCTACAGTTGAACATGCAGTGCATCTTGATGATAATACACCAACTGTTGATGATTATCCACGGGAACTTGCAGTTGTTGTTGAAGTAGAGGCTACAAAGGATGAACTTGCAATTGAACATGCTAATAATGCACCAACTGGTGAAGAAAATGTGTTGGAGGATTTTTCAAGTGATGGGGAACGTGTGGTGCCTCCTACTGAACCTACAGTTGAACATGATGGGGACTATGTTTGAAGAATGATACGAGGAGGACTTTAGTGATCCGAATATGATTAGGAGGAAAATGTAGCCGAAGATAACAGTGATGAAGATGTATTCTTCATGTTGATTGGACCTCTTGATATTGGTGATAATAATATGGGGAATGAAAATCAAGACAATGCTGGTGCTGCAGATGATGATGGAACATATTAAGATGACTCAGACGACCAAAGAAGCATTTCGAGCGACAGTGAAGAAGGGAGTTTATCCTCAAGAGCTAGGATTGAGATTTGGTTTATCCCTGCAACTGACATGGAAGATCCAAAATTCTAGATTGGTAATGATCTCTTGTACTTCTTTCCTTTCTTATTATGTAGTATTGGTATAACAAATAGAGTTGACATGCTATATTCCATGCAGGCATGAGATTTGACAACATAAAGATAGTGAGGGATGCATTGGTACAATATTTAGTAAAAAGTGCAAGACGAATAAGATGTGTGAAAAATAAAGGAACCAGAATAAGGGTGAGGTGTGAGAATAACTGTCCATGTGAGTTATATGCTTACAAATAGCCAGATAAAAGTTTTACGATTAACACTTTCAATAATGAACATACTTGCACAATAGTGGTAGCCATTGCACTCTTCCACTTAAAAGTCTATCCGGTGTGCAACTAGGCAACAATTGTAGCAGAGTGGAAGAGTGCAAATGGCTACCACCATTGTTCAAGTACGATCATCCTTAAATGTGTTAATTCTGAAACTTTTATATGACTGTTGGTGGGCATATAACTCTCATGGACAGTTATTCTCACACCTCACCCATATTCTAGTTCCTTTATTTTTCACATATCTTATTTGTCTTGCACTTTTTACTGAATATTGTACAAAGCATCCCTCAGTATCTTTAAATCTCATGCCTACATAGAATAGAGCATGTCAATTGTCTTTGTTATACCATTACTACACTGAGAGCCGGACCTAAGGGGAGGCCCAAGAGGCCTCCGCCTCAGGCCCAGAAATTTTGAGGGCCCGTTTTTTTTTTAAAAAAATTAACCTAAAACTCCAATCTTCGACTCTTCACTTCCCTGCGCCGTTTGGCCCGTTTCCTGCGCCTGTTCGACCGTCAAACCGTGGTCTCCAGCATCCTCCGGCGTCCAGTGTCCTCTCCGTCGACGTCTAGCAGTATTTTTTTACCAAAATTTGTTGTTTTGATGGGGGATCCAGGGCTTAAGTGAACAAGGAAAAGCTGCAGGTTGAGGTGGTTGAATTATTTGAAGCTTGAATCACGATTTTCCGGCCAAACCTCGGGCTGAAACTCTAAAGGGCTTTATTATCAATACCACAAAGGGTATTGAGTTATTACTGATTGAACTGAAAATTTATGCGTCGTTCTCGAATCTTGACGATTTGATTCCTTGTGAGATAGGAATATTTAATGCCAAAAAATATTAGCATGCGATTTAGTGCGAGGTTTGTTAGTGATTTTAACTTTTTGCATTTAATAAATTCAGTTCGACGAACAATGACGTGGGATCCAAGAAGTTAGTTTGATGAATTCGAAATTTGAATTTTTTTGATTCAACGTGTTACAAGTTCCGTTGTTGAGGTGGTAGCACTTCTAGGTGTTGTAGTCCTATAGATTTTTGGTGGAGTTCTTGCTTCATTTTTTTATTGGGATTGTGAGCTTTTATGATAGTTTTTGAGGTTCAATCAATCATCGAGAAAATAATGTGTTTTGGGGGTTTAGCTGTGGAAGCATTATTTAATTTACAGGCTCTTAGTGGCGGTTTTGTGGGACTTTCTTATTTTGGTCCTGGAGGTGGATGGCTTGTCAAAGGATTTAAAAAAAAATGGTATTTAGATGATACGGCAATTATGTTTTCATATGAGTCTTGGTGTATGGTGCATTTGAAGCTTGATTATTTGAATCTTTGATTTCTCCAAGTTGAAATTGATCAAGATTTATCTTCGTTCAACTATGTCGCAACAAAGATTGAATGGATTGATCATGTTATCCATTGAAAGAGAAATTGTTGAACAATCCGACTATACAAAATTGATTGATATTTTTGGCTCGAAAATTGCATGATGAGTTATATTTAAGCGATTGGTTAGAACATCTTTGTATTGTATTTGATTGCAAAATAAATATTTTGAATATTTTAGTTTTATTTGCTGTTTTATTGTTGAATTTAAATTAACAAATTTAGTTCCGTAAGACTCTTTTAAAAGGAAAAGAAGATTGTCTGCTATGACTTAGGGGTCCAAATTTTGAAGTTCGCCTCAAGCCTCTCGAAATACAGGTATGGCCCTGACTACACTGCAAGGAAAGAAGTACAAAAGATCATTACCTATCAAAATTTGTTGGATCTTGCATGCTAGTTGCAGTGTTATACAAAATCTCATTCCTAGTTCTTGAGGATGAACCCCCTTATTTATTGTCACTTGGAATGCTTTTCAAGTCATCGTAGTTTTTTCCATCACCATCTGTAGATCATGTTTTGCCCTAAACTTCATCCCCATATTATCAATGTCAATATCAAGAAGTTTAGTCAACCTGAAGAATGCATCTTCATCGCTGTCATCTTCGCCAGCATTTTCCTCCTAATCATATTTTGGGTCCTCCAAGTGTCTTTCAAATTCATGGTCCCCATCCTGTTCAACCACATGTTCTTCAACATTTAGCCCTTGTTTAGACTCCATTTTTCAAATAATACATTTTTTTCATAACTCATTTTGAACCACGTATTGTCCCATAAAATAATGTCACAAGCATTCTTTTTTATTTTATTTTTTAATCACACATTCTCCAAAAAATCATTATTTTAAAATACATTTTTTCCAAAAAATTAATTTTAATGAGATGAAGATCTCTACTATTGTGTTTTTTACAATTTACCCAGGTCCTATTTAGAAGAGAATCAATTTTTATTATTTATTCTTTAACTAATAAATTATTCATTTTATTAAAACACAAGCACGCGTGCACACATATATTCTCATGTCTATAGTGAGAAATCTTATCTTACCCACTTAAAGAGAAACATACTTATCCCATGCTTATATTAAGAAATCTTATCTTGTCCACTTAAAGAAAAATGTACTTACTATTTTCACATTTGGGAAGAACCGTAAGTAAAATTCTTTTGCAACATCAGTAAGTGGACAGTCTTATCATGTCTACCGTGTACATGAGAACAATTTCGTGTGTGTAATTTTTTTATTTTTGGTGATGGAAATTAGTGAGTGAACCGTGATATCCAAATTATGTTGAAAGTTTCATAGCACCCTTATCATCTATCCATCTGAAATAAGTGACATATATCTTAGTGTTGAAGAATATATCAAAAACCACTTGAAGTGTAGAAGAATGGGATTGCCTCACATTAAGCTCTCAATTTATAGTATCGAGTTTGACTTGAATCATAATTAATCATGGTGGCTCGAGTCTAGCTGTGCTGATCTGCACTGCTTGTACTTCCCACATTTAATTAAACTATATTTTTCACTCTCTAAATTTAACTAAGCACTCAATAAATAGCTGTCACACATGAAATTGAAATGAAATTAACATAAAAATATAAGCTATATCGTCCATTATAAGAATTAAACAATTAGTCGATCATAATTGAGAAAAGATACAAATAAATGATAATGGACATTATTGGGAAATAACAACAAATAAAGAAAAAAATTCAAGCAATTGTTGATTTTCGCCACAAAATCCCCAGCAATGATTTTTCAACTTAGTGCTGATTATTGCAAATCTATGGTGTTGACCCCAAAAAATGAGGTGTCGGGTCCACTCTTACCACGTCAAGTACGGTTTTGGCCCGTTCTTAACGGAATAAGTACGGCAATTAACCTGAAATGAACGCGGGAGGCACTTTTCGACAAGAGACGAAAACGTTCGGACTCCCACGGTATGAATCAAAGATAATTGCACTATCAATGACCGTCAAACAAATTTTCAAGAATAAATCACTTTGTTGTTCAAAGGAATATGTGGAATGATAGATTAAGATAAAGAATTTGCATAGGAATTACATTCTCTTCTTTTCAGGTTTGTATTCATCAATAATGTAAAGAACTACAGATAAAGGAATTGCTAAGTACTTTCTTCTCAATATCTTGAGAGTTTTGAGTATATATGTGTTCAATTTCTTGATTACAAAGATACCCCGCCCCCATTTCTTAAAAGGCGAGGCTATTTATACTGCCTAGCCTACGTTGTGATCGTTGGATCAATACCACGTGGCTACATCTTCTACACTAAAGCCTCACATCAATGTTTATTCTTATAGTTAATATTGACAAGGGGTCAACCGTTCTACATTGTAGATTGATACACGACGTGCTTTATTACAGGCGTCACATCAGTCATTCCAGGGATCATCGAATCTTCAGTGTCGGTTAGAATCGGCTTAAGGACTTCTGGCTCTTTAGAGCTTCGAAGAACTTCGGCATCAACTTCAGATTTTAGTGAAAGAACTTTGAATGTCTGTTTCTTCTATCATTTTGACTTTATTAACCTTTCCTTGACTTTCTTACTGACTTCCTACCGACGTGGCTTTGCTGTCAACGTGGCAATCTCTCTAGGAGCCTTGGAGGCGAGGCGAAAGAAGTTGTATAGGAATTACAATATCTTTTTCTCGAGTTTATATTCATCAATAATGTAACGAACTATAGATAAATGAATTGTTAAGTATTTTCTTCTCAATATCTTGAAAGTTTTGAGCATATGTATTCGATTTCTTGATTACAAAGATGTCCCCCATTTTTTACAAAGGGAGACTATTTATACGACCATGGCCAACATGGTGATAGTTGAATCGATACCACGTGGCCACATCTCCTACACTAAAGCCTCACATCAATGTCTATTCTTATAGTTAATATTGACAAGGGGTCAACCGTTCTACATTGTAGACTGACACACTGACATGCTTTATTACGACATCACATCAATCATTCCAGGGATCTTCGAATCTTCAGTGTGTGTCAGCATCGGCTTAAGACTTCTGGCGCTTTAGAGCTTCGAAGAACTTCTGCATCAACCTCAGATTTCAGTGAAAGGACTTCGAATGTTTGTTTCTTCTATCATTTTAGCTTTATTGACCTTCCCTTGACTTTCCTGCCGACTTCTTGCCGACGGTCACTGTGTCTGTCTATAATGTAGAATGACTGACCCCTTGTCAATATTAACTATAAGAATAGACATTGATGTGAGGCTTTAGTGTAGGAGATGTGGCCACATGGTATTGATCCAACGATCACCACGTTGGCCATGGCCGTATAAATAGACTCCCCTTGTAAGAAATGGGGGGGCATCTTTGAAATCAATAAATTGAACATATATACTCAAAACTTTCAAGATATTGAGAAGAAAATACTTAACAATTCAGTTATCTATAGTTGGTTACATTATTGATGAATATAAACCCGATAAAAAGATATTGTAATTCCTATACAAATTCTTTCGCCTCGCCTCCAAGGCTCCTAGAGAGATTGCCACGTTGACAGCAAAGCCACGTCGGTAGGAAGTCAGTAGGAAAGTCAAGGAAAGGTTAATAAAGTTAAAATGATAGAAGAAACAGACATTCGAAGTTCTTCCACTAAAATCTGAGGTTGATGCCGAAGCTCTAAAGAGCCAGAAGTCCTTAAGCCGATTCTAACCCACACTGAAGATTCGAAGATTCCTGGAATGACTGATGTGACGTCTGTACTAAAGCATGTCGTGTATCAGTCTACAATGTAGAACGGACCCCTTGTCAATATTAACTATAAGAATAAACATTGATGTGAGGCTTTAGTGTAGAAGATGTAGCCATGTGGTATTGATCCAACGATCACAACGTAGGCTAGGCAGTATAAATAGCCTCCCCTTTTAAGAAATGGGGGGGACATCTTTGTAATCAAGAAATCGAACACATATATACTCAAAACTCTCAAGATATTGAGAAGAAAGTACTTAGCAATTCCTTTATCTATAGTTCTTTACATTATTGATGAATATAAACCCGAGAAGAATAGACTATAATTCCTATACAAATTCTTCCTCTTAATCTATCATTCCACATATTCCTTTGAACAAAAAAGAGATTTATTCTTGAAAATCTGCTTGAAAGTCGTTGATAGTGCGATTAATCGTCTTTGATTCATACCACCGGAGTCCGAATGTTTTCGTCTCTTGTCGAAAAGTACCTCCTGCATCTATTTCAAGCTGATTACCGTACTTATTTCGATAAAAACACGCCGAAATCGTACTTGACGTGGCAAGAGTAGGTCCGGCGCCAGTTGAGCTCATTTTTTGGAGTCAACATATGGTATTCCGCCTTCCAATCCTGAATTTTAGCCACAAATCTTGATAATCTAATGATAAAATTTTGAATTTGCTATACAGAATGCGTCTCTGAAAATAATGGAAGAAAACAATGTACGCTCGCTCCTTTTATTAGGTTGAGAGTCCATCTCCTATTCAAAAATTAGAATTTGAATTGAATTAGGAAAAGCATATTCTGAGACTTGCTTTGCCCATGGTATCGCACCATTGGAATACGTGTTGTCGCATAGTAGAGCTGGTCGCTGCTGGTATCTATGCAGAGGACCTTGTGATCACAAGGGTTAACTTTCTATTCCGGTGCATTTTGGTCCCCGAACTCAATTTCTTGTTCAACCCAAATGCTCTAATATATTATTTAAGCCCACCAACTTCCAAACTCGATATATATTAGTCTCGAATTTCAGAATTTGTCCAACCTCAATCCTAATCGATCAAAGCTCGTTCCTTTTCATCAATTCTCGTCCAATACCCAAACTTCTCGAGGAAATAGTGGAAAATGCCCACCTCACAATGTCACTTTTTCAAAATAGCCGTTGACTCGTAAAAACAAAGTAAAAAAATCGAAAAGATCATTAAACTTTAAAAACAAAAGAAATTCTCACTTTTACCCTTCACTTCCACTCCACTTCAAGAGAAAATGAGACTTACCCCCGACGATCCGCACGATCCACCACACCGACGTCCATCACACCCACACCGACGATACCGGAAACCTTGAAGGAGGTGTGTTTTAAAAAGTTTATAAGTGTTTTTTCAAATTATTGTTGTGAATAATGTAAAAAAGCATGTTTGGGGAAGTCAAATAATTGATTTGGCGTTGATTGTTAATAGTATATTATTTTTTTGGGTCGAAGATCGTTGGAAATTGTGATTTCCGGCGATCTCCGCTGGGAGAGGAGACCTCGACGTCGGGGCCCAATTGTAGAGACGAATCTGGGCCCCAACGTCGGGGCCCAGATTTGCATCTGGGCCCAGTAACATTATTTATAAATTAATCAACTGGGCCGTCCCAGAAGGCCCAGTTGATTAATAATTAAATT
>CAIGRO010155496.1:0-20127 GCA_903798355.1 Fraxinus baroniana | reverse complement strand
CACATGATTGACTTTTTCATGTTCTGCTTAAATTATTGAATCAATTTGGTTGGGTTGATTAGGTGAGAATTATTTCTACTGAATGTAACTTTCACATCTTATTTGCCCAACATTCTGCTAAAAAAATGCATCTAGTGCCAAAATCTCAAATCTTCAACTATATATATATGAGCCTTCAGCATGGAACAACATAGACGAAGATGACAGGAGAAACCACACATCTACTCTAATAGCTATCAAAAACAGTGACAATCCTCAGTATAACATGCAAATAGCATCTAGTTATCTTCATTCATCACTGAGCAAAAAGTATTGTTATGAGCATTGTTGATACCTTAAGTTTTGTAAGTAAACTAGATAGTTTATCGACCTGTTTCTCAATCTCTCATATCTACAAGAATGACGAATAAAAGTGTTAAAATGAATCGCAAAACATGAATCATGAAACACTATATGTTAAAAGAAAGTATAACGGGTATATACTGCTTATGAAAACCTTCCATTCCCAAATCTAAGCTACTCCTGGGATAATGGGTGCTCATCTCAATATCTTGTTCAGATCATTTTCAAGACCCCGATCCACTATTAAAAATGACAAATAATTAATTCAGCAATAACAAAAGTAGAGGTCAAGATTAAGAACAAAAATCTGAAATGAAACCGTCGTCTTTCCAGATTCCCGAATGTCCTATCGATTGCTTGTGCCCTGTACACAAACCGAACAGATTATCAGCCAGTACACTAAACTCGAACTCTAATCTTTAATAACAACAAAATACCTTTTCTTTTGCAAACCATAGAACCTAAATTTTAACAGAAATAGAGTATTCAAAAGGGAATCACATCCATTCGAAAATCAACTCTTAAACGAACCATCCAGGAAAGAGAAAAATTGCCATCAATTTAACATATTCAGATAATGAAAAAATTTCCAAACAATCAACAAGGAATTCTTTGCAAATATTTATAACAAACTTTGAGAGCCCTTGATACCTGTCTAACATTCTATAGTTCATTGTATTTGTACCAAAAAAAAATAGTAAACCATCAACATATTTTAAAATCTCTCGAACACATATATACAAATATCTATGCTCATCACAAATTTGAGCTGAAAATTATCCTAATAATGATTATTTTGGGGTATACTCTTTAGATAGAATCAAGGGCCTTTGCACCAGCAGCCTTGAGACTTTCGGTAATATAAACACCAAACAATAAAATATAAATGTTTTAAGAGTTCCTGCCATTAAGAAATAAAGTAGGTCAGTTCAGGCATTTAATCAAACACATCGAATACATTGCCTTGTTTCAATTAGTTCCAAAAATAATAGTTTCATGCCATAATAATTTGATTTAGAGCATGAAATTAACTGAGTGTCATGAGATTAGGTAAAAATATGCACAAAAAATGATCCTGGAACTGTCACAACTCACCACTGCTTGTTTTCGCCTGTGCTTTACTGTGTATATGGAAGACTGCGAGGCAGAGAAGCAGCATCAATAGCATAAAAAGTAATTCGAAATTCATGTTCAATAATTTCATGAATGCTTCCGCACCTCTTTGAGTCACCACAATACGTTATATGATATTGGTGCAGGAACACTTCGAGTTTAATGCTTACAAAATCGAAATGTTTTGAAACTTAAGACCCAAAATATATTCAATCACTGAAAACTCAATATCCAAAAATTCCACTAAAATCGCCTAGAATTTGCATATTGCAAAAAATAGAAAAAAAAATAAAAACTTGCACACCATCGGAGCACTTGTTCTTGCTAGTATTGAGATTTGAGTATCGTGTTACCTTGATATCTTCAGCTATTCTTTCACTTGTAGTTAGCTGAACCCCACTTTTTAGAGCAATTTTGGCAATTTTACTTCTTTCCCATAACTTTATCATGGCTGCAGCTAATCCGTGGTGCTGCCTGCTTCTTCCACCTCTACAGTTAGTAGTTATGTTAATCAAAATTTCTCGTCGTCTACAACAAGCTAATCCTTATGCCAATAGTTATCATTTCTAGTCAAACGTCATATGTACAAGAAATGCATACCTAGTGCAAAATGTGGTGGCAGAACTCTGGCAAGTCTCAGTAATGAGGTCGCTTCCTTTGCTCCAAGGGTTGATCTCACGCCCTAAGGAAGTAATCTGAAGGGCGGCTGATAATCAACGAGGACCCCTGGGAGTAAATCTGCATCTATAGGAAGTGGACCAATTCCGGGCCAATCAGTATACCTTGGGCCAAGTCCATCTAGTATATTCTCTACTTCATCTTCATATTTCACTTCCAACAGTGTTTCATTGTTTTTACTCTCTGAGCCAGTGCTTATAATCTCTGCTTGAGGTGCATCCAAATCACTTAAAGGACCACATCCCAAGGGACCAACCTCATCAGAAGCATTTGAAGAGGACTTACAACAAATTTAAATTTTGCCAAGCATTCTTTTCTTCGATTTTTCTGTTGGATCTTCATAAGTTACACCTCTGTAAAGAGAAATAGAAGTTCCAGATCCCCAGATCATTTGACGGCGTTCGGGCATCACGGTGGTCCATATGCTTCCCGGTACCAGTGGAGGTGGAGGGTAAGGAGGAAGATGAGGGCTTGTTTCTAGATGTAGAAGGGAAGACTTCTCTAAGAGAGAAAATGAAAAGGGAAAGTGTGAGCGAGAGAAATGAGATGGGTGAAGAATGGAGGAGTATGGGAGTTTGCTTGTAAAAATGGAGAGAGAAAGCTGATAGAATGGAGGAGTATGGGAGTTTGCGTGTAAAAATGGAGAAAGAAAGCTGAGACAACTTTATACAGAAACGTACCTAGGAAAAAATGGTAGAAACACAAATTGGCTCGGCTCGGCTTATATGACTTGGCTCAAAAACGGCTCGGCTTGAGATGGCCAAATGGCTTAGGAACGGTGGCAAGTATCTTCCTCTTTTATATATTTCATAAATTATAGTACATTTTCCTTATTGAAAAAATATACATATATTTAATGTTCTAATATGCCTTTATTTAATATACATTGTTATCAACAAATATAAATAAATCATATTTAAATAATTTATTTAATGTAGGGGTATATAATAGGAAAAATGTAAGAAAAAAAATTATATTTTCAACTATATTAATTACATTTTCTTAATTTGTGTGGAAAAGAAAAAAGTCTTATCTTTATGGGAGGAGCATTTTAGTTACCCATATAGTCATTAATGTTGATAATGGTCGTTAAATTTCACTATCAATCACTCATCTTTACTAGGGCTGGGCCCATAACCCGAAAACCACAAAATCGACCCAACTCAACCCGAATCGGGTCGGGTTGGGTCGGTTTAAAATAAAAACGGGTTGGGTCAGGTTTTAAATTAGTTATAAAATTATTTGGGTTGGTTCGGTTAGGGTTTAAACCCAGTTAAACTGATCAAACCAATGCTAAAAACCCTAGCCCTCTCTTCATACCACCAGCGCCTCCACCTCCTCAAACCTCCACCACTAGAGCCCACCAAAACTAACAGTCATTGCCACGTTCTCCGCCCAACCCTCCTCCATCGCGAACCTGAAAATCATGTCGTCCACTACCGGCTTCACCACCCCTGCCTCCCAAAATGCCATTGTTTCATTCAATCCGAAGAAGAAAATGACTCTACATAGCAAACTCTTCTCTTGCCCCAACTCGGACCCATCAACGTCGGCGACGAAGCACTCAGGTATATTGGCTGTTTTAGAGTGTCTATTTTAGCCACACAATAGAAAGTGTAATCAATGTCAAAAATTTGAAGAAACTTTTTGTCTTTTTCCAACTTTCAGCAGTAAGCACACTTAACCAAAAAATCACTCAAAATAAGGAGGAGGAATGATAGTGGGATGAGGAGGGTGGCGGAGCAGATATGAAACAGTTCTCTCACGGAGGCGCCACCCCTGAGTAATAATGTGTTGCCATTTTGCCGACATTTTTCTGAAGTTGATTCTATACAATGGAAAAGAGATGTAAATCTTGCTTTGGTTATGAATGTTGCATTTTTTCTCTGCGACCCGGCCCGAACCGACTCGGGTCGGGTCGGTTCCGGTTAATGAGCAGGGCGGTTCGATTATAGTAAATGGCCTAAAATCGGTAAATTCGGGTCGTGTCGGGTTTGGGTAAAAAATGACCCGATCCGACCCGTTGCCCACCCCTAATCTTTACACTATTTTAAGAGAAAATTTGTAAACTGAGACCTTTAACTTTTATGAATGTGCTAATTGATCCCTAACCTTCAATTTTTTGCACTACAGTCCTCAACCTTATATTAACTAAGCTGACCATGCATCAACTAAACAAATATAAAAATGATAGGTGATTTGAACAAATCTAACTTTACAAAGGACAAATTAACCGGTGCTAAATTTTAATTATCATAAGTCACGTAAATAGAATAAAAAAGATAAAAATAAAAATATTTGTTTTCTCTGATACCAACACTTAACCATCCTTCGAACTCATCTAAATGCATAAAAACCGATGTGGCGCAATGTTAGGGATATTGGACCTAACTCCACCTAATANTTATTAAGTGGATCATTTATATTTTTTCGAACAATGTGGGATTTTAATACGCCCCCTCACGCACAGCGTGGACCATGCCAAACAACTGTGAACAAATCGATATTGGATGGCACCCAACATTGCATAATTGGGCCTAACTCTGATACCATGTTACGAATATTGGGCCTAACTCCATCTAATAAAATCGGCTTATTAGTGGAGAATTGCCCCCACCTTATTCAGTGGATCATTTATATTTTTCCAAACAATGTGAGATTCTAATACGCAACAACAATTATATAGGAAAATCAATAGATATAAGATATGTTAGGCAGAGTAATTGTTTAACTTCAATCTACCACATATTACGTGCCATTCACTGTCTATTTAACATCTAACTAGAATGATTTCAAACTTGTGTTGCATGTTAGGAAATATTTGCATTTTTATGTGAATATTAGGGACTTTCATTGCAATTTTCCCTTACTTATACAAGTCGAATAACTAAATATGTTGGAAAAATAATATTTTAAAGACAATTTCGCGCGTACTTGAGTGGCTAATGGTAAAAGTAACTGTGTCTAAGTGATTAGGTAGTAAACATTGAGTTAACATCACAAATGGTCAATAAAGTTCAAGTGAAATATTAAATTGATGACTAAAGTAATTTTGTGACTTATTTAGTCACTAAAATAATATAATGCTATATAATTGGTCACTTCTTTAGCAATATTCATTTGAGATTCAGAGTCGATATGTTAAACCTTGACATCGATTAAAGATCACCGTGTCCATATCATGAAATTACAAATCTTCCAAATAAATCCTAAGAGAAAAAAAAAAAACCCGCACATTTAATAAAAAAGGAATCCAAAATACTCCTTTTATCCATAATTCAGTAAACATTTGCACGACAACAAAAGCTTCGTCACTAGTGAAATCTATCAGAGCCTTTTTATATGATGAGATGAAACATTCATTTATTTTGCTAGTGAATGGTCATACAACTCCACAAATCTCCTATCCCAGCTCATTGATTAGCAGAGATGGAGTTAAGCCAAAACATGGAACAAGCCCGGTTATGAGCTACAATTCAGATATGAAAAAATTTATAGTACTCCCCGAGTATGGAATCTTCAATACAAAACTAGTCTCGTTTTGCTGAGAACACTCATGGAAGAGAGAGAGAGAGAGAGAGAGAGAGAGAGATTCAACTTACTATCATTGAAAACAAAAAAAAAAAAAAAACTGAACAAATTACAGAGTATTAGTACCAATTCAAAATCTTTATTTTACTGCAAGCAAAACGAAGGAATACTATTTACTACAGAATTCAGTACGCAAGCCACAGCTAACTACCATGTCTCTGTCTACATGTATGTATGTTTTCCCTTGTTATAGATAGCTACCCACTCATTGATCCTCAGCAACTTCAATCTGACAGTGAAAACTTGAAATTGCCACTCCTAAAGCCCCAACCTCGTATTCAGCCAATTGCAGACCTCGTCCATCTCCTTAGGAAGGGTATAATGACCAAGCCTGCAGAATCCGGCATAAGGTTATGCAGTTTCATCCAAATGTAGGAGATGATTTAATTTAAATGAAAACATTCAGATACCCGTCATATGGTTTAAATACTAGGTTCCGAAATCCAGCTACGTTCAAGGCATGGAAGGACCTCTCTCCATATGTATAAGGGACCACGTCATCACCTGTTAAAGAAAGTAACGATGTTTAGGAAAACATGAAAGCTCCTGAACTATATCAGAAACAATTAAGTTCCAGATGGGAGGTTGAGAGCGATTCTCAAGGTATTATTAAGTATGCTATAGTACGAGCTTAAACTTTTTAGGAATCTAGGATAATGATTATATGAAAGCTTTAACATCTCAGGACATACAGAGTCCATGACTGAGCAAAATCGGAAGAGATGCAGCACGCCTTGCAGCCTCATGTGATCCTCCAATCCTGTTTCTCACATTGCTGCAATAATTATAGTCTCAAAGTAAGCAAATCTCATTTACGCAAATGCAAATATGAAGAAGCAACATCTTAATTCTAGATTGCAATGAGCATAAAGAAGATAAGATATAATCAAATAATCATTGGATCTTTGATAATTCGCGTTTTGTATTCTATGGTTTTTGTATCATTTGAGACCGATCGAATGGAATCTTACCTAGCACCAGGAAGCCACCCGCTTAGACCAACAACAGCCCTTAGGGTAACAGGGTAAGGATTGCCATTTCCATATTTTCCATGAGCAAAGCAAGTTGCCGAATAGAGGGCTATTGCAGCACCCATGCTGAAGCCTCCAACACCGAGCTTAACTGTACCAGACAGCACACAACAGTAATTATAATATGTAAACCCATATATGGAATGTCCCAAAAAAGTAAGACTACGTATTCTAATGAAGATGACACAGACATTGAGCAAACTCTGTATGAATCTCCAAAAACAGGAAGACTCTTAGGGAGTTGAACAGATATTTACAAATCTTCAAAGTTGATGTTAAGATGAACTTAAGACACTTAAAAAAAGGTCAACTAAAGATACGAACAAGACTCGTTAACTTCATACAAAAGTAATCAACAAAATTACGTAAAACATTTTTATCCAAAAGGAGTTAACTGCTGTTGGTAAGTTAATTAATTTTTTTCTTTCGAAACTGAAAAAGGAGTCAATAGATGACGCGTTATATTTAAAGATGTTGTCAACTAACTGTTTACAGTGAACTATCCAAGATGTACCAAGAATAATTAATCTTACCATCAGAAGGCTCTGTAGATAATAAGTTTGCAATATGTGCTGCTGAAGCATCTAAACCCTCCAAATCATCTGGACCGTTTTCAGAAAGCTCTCCCACATCAAACCCTGATGTAAAAGACATGAAAAGAGAAGTGTGACTTTAACTAACAGTCATTAAAATCACCGCATTCAAAAATTTCTGATTTTTTCCTTACATGCAGTGCAAGGAAATCCACCAAGCATAGCCACTGGGCGACTAGGAGCAGTAGGGCATATCCATTTTACCTGCATGAAAAAAGTTGAGTACAAATATTTCATTAGGGTAAGATAAAAAACAATTTCTTTCTGAAAGTTAGGTCGGTCTAGTTATGCAATTAAAGAAGAAAAGTAAACTATATCAGTTAAAAATAGGACAGATAACTTACATTTGGAAGGGGAAGACTTTCCAAAAGTTGTGAGCAGCTGCAAAAAAAAAATATAGAACAAAATGAGCATATAATTTTCTTTTTTACTTTATGTTTTCTATAATATAAAGTAATTGCTATATAATATGCTAAAGGACGACAACTTTATCTAACTACAGAAACTTGAGATTTTGCTAGTAAGGAAATATAGACCCAAGTTTGTAAATATTTACATAAAATGTATTAAAATACCAAGGGAAGGAATCAACAAAAGGTTTGAATTTGAAACTGTTTTAGGGAACCTTCAAAATTAAGTGAACTAGTGATCCCAACAAAACATAAAGCATGCAGCGAATAAAGTTTTATTCAAGATTTCTTATGTTAATTACGTTTAGAATGCAAGAGGCCGAGATAAAAAGTAAAGTTTTCTTTAGTAAAGTCTTGAGAAAAAAATTACTGTGTAAGCATGACATCTTTAGCCATTGACATTCTTTCCAGAGGAACTTTTCCTCTTCCTTTAGTGACAAAAGGTCCACTTGTTTAGTACCACTTTATTATCAGGTATATACCAATCACCAGGAAAAAATTAACTATCAAAGTTGTTGCATATAAAACTCAACACATCATGGTCCCCATATTAATAATTTAAGCTCTTTTTCACAATCATCCACCAACTCAAATTGAAAAAATCAACACTCATGATTCATAATAAAAAAATGCCTAAAGCTAGAATAACTCTACCTCGAGCCGTTATCGCCAAGGCCATGTAGCCAAACTATTGTTGCCTGATGTTTCCCTCTAGGCCTCACCACATATGTCCTCCCAAACTCAAATGTCCTTCTAGCTGTTCTACTTCCTACAAATTTGTTCAATAAAGTCATTAATTGTACTCGAACAAATCGATGACATAAGAGTGTAATGACAGAAAAGAAACAGAGACAACTGTGATAAGCATTCATTTCTATGTTATAAGGATCAAAAGCTGAAAGAAAAAGCAACAATCTCAACTAACCAGAGCCCATAGACGAATTTGCATAGCTCATCATAGCTGGTGGAGATAAAACTGCAGCTGGGAATTTTCAAGAATACCTCGTGTGCAATATGAAATGAACTGGAAAAGTTGCAAGCAATGAAGAAAACAGAGGCAGAGACACCCCTATTTATACTCAAAAGTTCATATTAATTGAAAAAATGGAATCAAAACACGTATGTGTGAACCAGCTACACATTGCCTATAACTCAAAAAGCGAGAAAGAGAAAGAAGAAGAAGCATCCACGAAAAGGAGAGGTGAAGACAATGACAAAAAGCAGAAATCTTTTTATCAACAAAGAAAATTAAAAAAGGGGGAATCAAACCAGAAAATAAACCCACAAGAGTACATTCATTCCATGAATTTCCCTGAGCCGTTGAGGTTGAGGGACTCTAGATTTACAGCATAGAAGAGAATCTATGCTTATTGGCAGTGGCTATAAATAAAGCACCCAGAATTAAACTTTCAAGAATATTACTGAAAACAAGGAATAAATTCAAGAAAATATCTTTATTTCAATCATTTGTTTATGCATATTTGACAATGCCCATTATCTCGAATGTGAAGTTCAAAATTTTCCAATTTTTCATCATGCTGTCACAGCATATTTCTTCTGACACTAATGGGAATATATAATAACTGCGAGTTCACGTTTTGTATTGCTGTATGAGTTAGAATACAACATTTGACGGTACAAAATAAATAGGAATTTCTGGGTACCTGGAATTGAGAGAGACAGCATTAGCAAAAGCATACACACTTTCTTTCTATTGCTTGCCACTTATCATTTTCATAGTTCCAACGTGGCACAAGAAATTTTGGAATGTAGAATTTGAATCAGAACTCTTGGAAGGGTTTTAGAAATTCGAAGGGTAAGATTGTGATGCTTTAGTTATTCGACTTTCGTCCTTTAGGTTGCACGGCTAGACGAGCATTATGTCGCTCTCTCGTAAGATAGTGACGGTTTCCATGGGTCGATTCTCATCGTTTAAGGTGCAGCATTTGTCTGGCTGACTGCGATAGTAATGAGTTCACATGTGTCATCTTGAATTTGTATTTTCTGTAAAAGAACCGATGGTCATGACATGTTCAACTTCAATTGTTGCAAATTTATAAAAATAAAATGCTTTTGCAAAAAGACTCAGTCATAGGCTATATTTACAGTGGTATAACTTTCACTTCTGATTTTACTTCGAATAGAAGAGCTATGTGGAAAACTACGTTAATTTTTATTTGAAAACTAATTTTTAAAAGAGTTTTCTATTTCAAAAGTACTTTAGATAAAGTCACATTGGACAAACTTCCTTTAAAAGCTATTCTAATTACCAAAAACAATTTCACAAAATTAGTCAAACAGGTCCAAAAGCAGCTTTTAAGTCTCAAAAACTCATTTTTATTTTTTCAAAAATCATACCAAACTAGTCCTTATTCATGTTTGGATAAATTATGATTATATATTTTAAGTCACAAAATAGAAAATTTATGGGCCAAATTGTAGTTGTACCACAATTCTTGTATTGCGGCCACAAAAATTGCAATGCATCCAAGTTCTCCCACAACTTTAAAAATGGACCCCCACCCCCCACTAACTTTTGGCATTAATCAATGCATAATTCCATAAGTATAGAGAATTATTGACAAAAATGATACAGGTGCTGCGTTAGTGCGTTGGTAGCATCTTATGGTACATTTTTTGTGTTCGTTGTATAAAAACCAATAGAAAACTGTCCAGTGTCTTTCTATAAAAATTCTGTCAATTTTTTTTTCTATACTTAAGGATGTGTTTGAGACATATTATTTTGAAAGAATATATTCTGAAATAATAGATTGATGAAAAATCTGTTGTTGAAAAAGAAGGAAAAATTATTGATATGAAGGAAAATATTATTTTATTGAAAAATGTATGATTGAAAATGAGTACTAGAATGATAATGAAAATTTTAATGTATATCAAATATGGGACAAAACTGTTAATCAATTGTACAACACACTAAAGCCCTTCTTTTACTTCTCGACCCCAACGACCCAAGCTACTATGTGGATCATACCTAATGATTGTCCATCACGGGTTCAGACCACCATTAGATTTGGGCCCCACAGAGCTCAGATGGCCTGACCCTATTTGACACCCCTAGTTTTATCATTGTTAGTTTACGGAAATATTGCAACTTTTAATTTCTAATCACCTTTCACAAGTACCTTTAACCCTCAAGAGTGGCTGGTATTTGAGGTATGTGCTTTGTTATCGTATTAGTGTAGTTTCTCCTCCATTGGTACCCACTTGCACGGCACAAAACTACTACTCAACGACGATTGTGGTTTAAGAATAAGTATAGAAGGAAGAAGTGCACGAGTATATGAGAAGATTGAGAATATAACATCATACTTTTGAGGACATGTCTCTATCTATAGCAGCTATAGTGTCCATGTGTCTCCAGCCCGTGGTAACAAGGGTCCTCATGCGCTCTCACTCTCTTGTCAATATAGGCAGGGACCAAGTTGTCCAATCGACTACCATCTGGTCATGGAAGGATAAAGCAGCTACAAATCTTTACAAATTCTGTCCAACCATCTACACGTCGGGAATTATCAGTTATTAGAGTTTTGTCCGCTTGTTATGTGATAATTGTAATTATATATGTCAATTAAAAAAGTAGTAAAATGGACCTAAAGAGTTTGGAATATCTATTAATTACTCACCTAACTACTATTAGCTCCTACTTAACATAAAGTAAATACTGATGGTAAGGTTCCATTAAAATTAAAATTAGCTAAGAAGGTAAAAACAACTATATGAAAATGTTTTCTTTGGATCGAGGATTAAAGCATCATTTGGACCCCATTATTTGGTATTATAATTTTTAGAATAGGTGGTTGAAAAAGAAGAAAATATTTTCGATTTACGTGTAATATTATTTTATTGGAGAATGTGTGGTTGAAAAATAGAAAAATTAAAATGTTTTATAATTTTAATGGAGGCTAAACGGGAGCTAATATGATGGTTGAAGCGTTGTTTCATACGATTTCACGTGGTCATTTCCTCTAATCTACTATCTCAAGTTCAATTCATAAAGTTGTACTAGGTTGAATCCACTAATTAAAGAATTTAACTCTTTCGAGCTCAAATCAATTATATTCTATTGAGTCAACTAATACGTTTATGTGAATCCGAACAAGTTTCAACTAAACACAGTAATTGTCCGTTTGGTACGACTTTTGCATCTTGTAGAAGAGTTTTCTAAGTAAACTACCTTAGACCAACTTTCTCAAAGAGTTCTTATCAAAACATGTTTAAAAGGGTTGAATTAGATATTATGTTGTAGGTAAGCCCAAGTTTTTTGTATTAACATTTTTTTTTTTCTCATTTCTTCGTCAACTTAGGGAAAATTAGTTTCTTCCACCATGCCTTCACATTACCGGAGCGATCCAACCTACTATTAAGTTTATCGTTCTCCAATCTCGTGCTCCCCACATAGGGTTTAATGATTCAACTACTGCTAATGTTATCATTCTGCAATCTCATGCTCTCTTGCATCGGGTTTAATGATTTAACGTAGATGCTTCTTAGCACACTCTTTCCATCATCTCGAATTGTATTGTACCGTATGATAAATCTACAGAGTGAGAGAATAATTTATAACAACATGAGCAACAAATAGAGCTTGTTTGGTAGAGATTTTGTGGAGGATGAATTGATTTTGAATAATGATATGATGTGAAATGTGTGGTTGAAAAAGAAGAAAAAATTATTGATGTGATGTAAAATATTATTTTATTGAAGAATGTGTAGTTGAAAAATGAGAATTGATTTACTGTAGAATTGTAAAATCCAAACCAAACATGCCTAATGAGAATTGATTTAATGTAGAAAATCAGAATCTGTACCAAACAGGCCCCTAAGGATTTACTCTATGATTCTTTTTTGCCATAAGACTAAAAGTACAAGAGAAATTCATATATCGAGCTTAGCGACATGTACAAGCCATTATATTGAAATCAAACCATATATTTATATATATGTACGAACCATATATTTATAGATACTATATATATATTATTGATATTCAAATTTTATGGAGTGAAATGTCATTAAACAATCGGTTATGTTACATGTATATAACAACATATATACTTGTTTACCAACAAATGATGTGACGAGATTTAATTGGATCAAATTCTCATCAATCAAATAACTTCTCAGCTTATATTTTGATACTTCATCATTATCTAAAACATTATATAAATAGTTACATACAATAAGCATTTTCCTTAAACAATTTCTCAAGATTCCAAAACTAAACATATTTTTTTTAGTTCTACTTTAAGAAAAGCATTCAGAATGACAAACCAAATGCAATTTTAGGAATCTTAAAATAGATATTCAAGACAAAAAACAAATGAAAATTGAAAAACAAATCAAACGAGCCCTTAGTTTCACACCAGAGTAATTTTCTACTTGAAGTTATTTAAGGGTTTACTTTATCGAATTTCCATGATTTTTGGAACACCTAAACTCACTAACCAAAAAAAGAAAAAAGGAAAAACAGTTATAATTTATCCCAAGTAATAGTTCCCTAATTTTATGAGAGTAAATTTAGTGAAAATCTTTTACATGTCAACTACATGCAACAAAAGAAGAATCCACATTATTTTGAAATAGTTAAATTAATTCTTAAATCTTTACTCAATTTTGTTCAGTTAAGTATATGCTGCTGGCACTAGCTTCTTGTTTAAATTATTGTCAATGAATCAAATTCCATAATTTCCACTAATAAAAACACGAGCACTAAACCCAATGAGGAATGCTCCTTTTAACATTTGAATAATACTTAAAAGTTTTGTCTTATTTATATTTAACTATTGTACCAACAATTGGTTTGTTATATGGTGCCTTTATTCCCTCGACCATTTATTTTTGGAAATTGAAACCCAAATCGAAGAATCGATCCACTGGCTTTTCTCCCCTTTAAAATAGAGAGAGACCTAGATGAGGTCAGGATCAGCTAGAACGAGCTAAAATTTCAAATTTGGGGTAAGCTTAGACAATTACTTGTAAGTAAATTTATCAAGAAAATTTGTAATAAAATACTTTTTTGTTGGTCAAAGTTGAAAGTAAGTAAAATATTTTACTTTAAGAATTATATATATATTTTAGTATTTATATAAATAATTCTTTTACTTGTAAACAAAAATGGGTAGCATGTATTGATGTCAAAAATGGTAATTTGAGTGTATCCAGGCTCGAGCTGTATGAACGAGCTAAGCTCACGAACAAAACTTCCAATAACTTGGAACAAGATGATAGGTGTTGATATCGTAGCACTTTCAATATTTAAGTCAATAAATAGATAGAGAGAATATAAGCGTAAGGTCGAGGACCTCGCCGTTATTGCTGTACTAGGGGCTTAAATATAAGGAGGTTGGGGGTGTCGCGGCTCATGCAAGTTGTGGACATGACCATGACAATGAGGGCGGACTCACTTTCATACATAAGAGCAAGGTGCCCCTTTGATCTGGGATGTCTAGAGTATTGAGTCACAAGGTTTGATTTAAATGTTAAGGAAGTCGAGCCTTGTCAATGGCCTATGGTAAACCGAGTGAGAGGTATGGACCCTACTCCTATGACTTTGTTGGTGGCTAAGTCTATAGAGCTCAGGGTCATCTATTGACTACTTGGTATGTAGGCCTACAACGGTCGGGTTCTCCTGCCAAGGAATATAGAGGTCAGGGTCATCCACGAGAAGTTAGGTACAATATTCTCTTCCTAAATTTATAATAATAAAAAAAAAAAAGGGAAGCAATACTTGAAGTTTGTTAGTTCAATTTAACCATATTCCTTTACTATCATACATGCAAACACATAATTAATGGATTTTCCATTACACATTAGTTTATGAAGACTTGAATTTTCATCTTCAAATGTTAATTTTTTTATAAGAAGTAACACAAGTTTGTATATATTAATTAAATATTTTATATTTAACACGTGAGATTTTAATTTAGCGTTACTGAAGTTATAATCCCAATTTATGTGGTGTTGACGATAGGTTAAATGAAAGGTGAAATTAAATTATTTATTTAATTATAGTTATCATTTAATACCACATTAATAACACATAAATTGAGGTTATAACATTTCAAGCGGGACTAAATAACATTACTCGTGAAATTTGTCTCTTAACACGTTCTTGCAAGATGGTTAATTATTTGAGCACACCAAACTTGAAATTCGATCGCTTTTTGAGAAACATTCACCTACAAGATGGTTATTTGGCTGAGCACACCGAACTTGGAACCTGGTTGCTTGCTTGAACTTTAGACGAATTACGTTGTTCATATGAACTTATTAGACTACGATATTTACTAAGATATGAATTTAATCTTAAAAGATTAGTGCATTAAAAAGGGGAGCTCACCTCAATTAATATTTTTAGATTTAACCGACGTTATATTTATTTTTTAACGAGTTCTTCATTAATCTTTTGAAATCTATTAGCACTTGTTTGGTACACATTAAAATTTTCATTTTCATTTTTCTACTCATTTTTTATTATTACTCATTCTCCTACTCATTTTTAACTACACATTCTTCAATAAGATAATATTTTTCATCGTATCAATAACTTTTCCTTCTTTTTCAACCACACATTCTCCATCAATTTACTATTCCAAAATACATTCTTTCAAAAATAACGTAACTCAAACACACCCACGAGGCTTCATTGGTAACACCAATGTATTACAAGTGGAACTATTTTCCTTGTGAAAGCAAAATGAAGATTTGATGTGACTATATATTGATGTGACTATATATATAGTCACATCAAATCTTCCTTTTGCTATAAATAAATAAATAAATAAAAATACATACATACACTTTTAGTTACATTCATATGATAGAACATAGGATATGTGTAAAAGTTATTCCTCTACAAGGAATTATTTAATCACATGTCAAAAATATTCTCCACGAAATTGTCTCTCTTAATTATTCCAAAGGAATGGAAACACGTCTCTTGTTAATCTTTTCCCATTATTGGTAAGACAGGGACATATATGGGTAACTATAGAATCAATTTTATTTTGATTCATTTTAATGAGCGATTTTTAATGATTGCTTGCCATGTAAATCATCAACTAAAATTGGAACTTGAAATATGAAAAGAAATAATGTCTTCACGTCTGGAGTATCAACCAGAAAAATTGACCAACATCCACACATTATCGTCCAAATAAATGGTTAATATTACATGTAGAAATTATTATTGTCCAACTGGTCACTGGTGCCATGTCAACCACAAAAGGGGTCCCATCAATTGCTCAAGTGAATGAATCAAACATTTATGCCTTGGTCATCGTGACCTGTTGAACAAAAGAACGCTTCATAACCAAGGCTTGCCTCAACAAAAAAATCTGTAAGATTTTAACACTTAACCAGAAACTTTATTAGAGGCCTTAGATATGAATATGACTCGTCTCAGTACAACTTCGAACAAATCAATCTTGATGTTAGAGCATCATGCCATCAATAATTGATAGGCGTCTACATCAAAATTGAAAAACTAGTACAAATAAATATACAACAAATTAATGTTTGAATTTTATATATAAGGAAATTTTGAGCTTGTCCATCAACTCATATCTTCATGGGTTGAGTTAGATATAATATAGATATTATATATAAGGAAATTAACGCAAAATAAATATTAAGTTGTTAATTCATTGTTGTTTGACACCATGTTAAAATGGTCTAAACACGATCGCAAATAGAGGGAAAAATAAATAAATTGTTTGCTTGTCAATTCCACTACTACCTACCTACATGCAACAAAAGAAGAATCCAAATTAATTTAAAATAATTATAATTTTTAAATCTTTACTTAAAATTTTCTTTAATTAAGCATATGCTGTTGGCACTAGCTTCTTGTTTAAATTATTGTCAATGAATCAATTCCATATTTTTAACTAATAAAAACTTGAGCACTAAACCTAATGAGGAATGCTCCTTTTGAATTATGCTCAAAAGTTTCTCTTTCTTTTTAGTTCAACTTTCTAACTATTGTACCAACAATTGGTTTGTTATATGGTGCCTTTATTCCCAGAACCAATTTGGAAATTGAAACTTAACTCGAAGAATCCTCTGGCTTTTCTTCCCTTTAAACTTTAAAGTAGGAGAACTAGATTACGGCAGGAGCACAGATGGGACGAGCAAAAATTTCAAATTTGGGGTGAGCTAAAAATTGCACCCCTCCCCCCAGTTTGTGATCCTTGTAATGCGCAAGAAGTATACAGTTCAAAGAACTTCTTTTTAATCTGACTTTTAAATCTAAAGAAAGAGATTTCGCTGGCACCCTAAAGCAACTTATCCAATATTCTCATTTGTTACTCGTTTAAGCCACGGTTCTAAAATATTTTTAGTTATACTAACTTGCTTGAACAAATAGAAGTCTCCAAAAAACCCTAAACCTACAAAAAGGTCAAACTAAAAGATATGAAGTGAGTGGCAATGAGGCCACTTTACTAGTAGATGCTTGGCTAAGCTCAAACAATTACTTGTAAGTAAATTTACTTACAATTAAAGAAGTAATATTTGGGATAAATTATTTTTTGTTGATCAAAGTTGAAAATAAGTAAATTATTCTATTTTATAAGTTAACTTTATTTAATTTTAGTATTAACATGAATAACTCTTTTATTTGATGATAAGTGTATTTTATATACTTATTTGGACTGTTAAATGCGATTAATTATAATTAAGTTTGATGACTTGTGGCTTAGTTAAATGTTAATTTTATTTGTTAAATAAAACTCGAGGAAAATTGGGTGAATTGTAGATGCCATGAATAATGCATATGCATGCATCAAAGCATCCACTCATTAAGGTACATAAACGCTCTTACAATGAAGAATACTGTGATCAATTCATAATTTCTTAGATCACTCCTTTTCAGTCAGAATTTTCGAGAAGTAGAGTTAATTCTAGTCAATTATATCATCAGCTTGGCCAAGTAACTCACCTGATTAGTAAGGAAGTCAACTCGACTATATATATTCTGACTTCTATTTTCATTCAAAACTTTGTGACACCTAGATTTTATGTGTCCAAACTCACCACAATTGTGATACTTAGCAGCAAATTTAGGAATAACCATAGGTTTCATATTTTGAACCTTAGGTGAAGGAAATCTATATTGTACTGATAATTTCGATTCTCGGACATGTACATTCTTGGTCTTATTTCTATTTAAGAGCTCGCGACACTTTGGTCTTATGTATCCTACATTACCACAATGGTGGCATGTGGGGATGAACCTAGGAATAACTCTAGGTCTTAAGTTTTGAGCATTTTGTTTCGAGGCAGATACAAAATTATTTTTCGAAGAAGAAGCAATCTAAGAATTTGTTAGGATCGCTATTAGGCTTTGACAACACTTGAGAGTTTTGGGTCAAGGATCGCTATTAGGCTCTGACAACACTTGAAAGTTTTAAATTATCGAATATTTAGACTCAACTTGTTGAATTACACAATTAAAAGTAACAAGTCACTTTTTAATTGTTTCTAGATAGTTAATCAATAAGTAAATTTATCATATATTGAATTATCACAATTTGTAATATAAAAGCAATAAAAAACACCAAATTGATCACGGAGAAACCTCAATTAGGTAAAAAAAAAACTCAGTATAGTTTGTCATTTAATAATCTAGTATAAATTGAAACCAACTTACAGTACGTTAGACAAGGAAAAATACATAGCAAGTGATCCAACACTTTCATGTAAATCCATCTACCAGAGCAATGTCTATTATAAGTTTGGAGGTGGAAAATATCGAATTTTTTATCGATTCTGTTCCATGTGCAAAAAGATTGACAAAAAAAATTGAAATTCAAAAAAATAATAATTTATTTTCAGATGCATATATTTGGAACTAAGTGTTTGATTGTAAATTGCGAAAAAGTATGCGGTGATTGATTTATGTTTATTCACGTGAAACTTAATATTTTTTAGCACAAAATTTATGTATTGCATTATGAAGAGTTGATTTGATTCAAAAATTTGAATATGTTGCAAAAAAAAGAGGGACCTTAGATACTAAATCAAAATGACTACAAAATTATACATTCTTAAACAAAATCTAAGATAGTTTATGGTGATTGAACTGTTGTAGGGAGACATAAAAATGAATGTCGATTTTATATGTTAAACTTTGTGTGGACCGTCTAAAGTTTACAAGATGAAAATCTTGAGTTATGGGTCGATTTTTAAAAAAAATGAGCATTTAATGAGGAGTATTGCACTAATGATAGATAAAAACAATTTTCTCATTGTAAAACGTTTCTTCGTAACCTTTATAATTGGAGTGATTAAGCTTGTATGGGTATTTAAAATCTAATGTCCAAAAGTCATTCGATTTGAAAATTATCGGCCAAAAGCTCGCTATAAGAGTCGTTTAGAAAGTTTAATAAAGAGAAGTTCACACATAAGATGTGAAAAAACAGTAAAAAAAAAATTAAATGTACTACATGTTGGATAATCCTTGAACATTTATTTGAAAGAATTAGTCATTTGACAAGAGATTATTAGTTTAGTTGATTTTTGGAGGTTGAAGTAATAAAAAATAAAGAGTATCCTAATTTATCGATGTGTTGAGCTGCAATTAATAACATTTTACCAAACTGAAGAGGGTGATGATTAATATATAAATTTTAAATTACATATTGAGAAAAGAGTTAAAAATAATAATTTTGGGGATGTGCATCTTACGAGTGAAGAAAAGATAAATTAGATCACAGAGGTCGAGATTTAAATAACTTTATGAGGCCCCATTTAATGGCCTTTATCTGACAAAATAAAGTTTTTAAAAATATTTTTTTTGGAAAAATGTATAGTTAAAAAGAAGAGAAAAATTCTGAATTTACGTGTAAAATATCTTATTATGTGAATGCGTGGTTGTAAAATATATCATAGTGTTAGTACCTTCACATTTTTTTGCTAAGAAAACAAGTATTGGATCTTGCTCAAAAGTTTGGCTCTTGATTTCTTAAATGTGGCTTCGATTGACTTTCTTCAAGAGTTCGATTTGTGATGATAAATTTTGATCTTTTGACGACCATTGATCAATATTCTTTTGTGCTTGTTGAAAGACTATAATCACTTGAATTCAACTTGTTAATAAATAAGATCAACTTGTTTCAATATTAGTTTTGAAGCTCCAAACCGATTAACCACAGGTCAACAATTACTTGCCACGATTCTGTACACTTGCGGGATATGCACGAATGCATGAAAAAAAGGTAACATGCGTGTTGATGTATATAAGTATCCTCGGACTTGAGCTTTATGGACTCGAGCTAAGATCACAAACAAAGCTTTCGGGGAGAATATAAGCGCAAATCTATAATGTCAATATATATATATATATAT
>CAIGRO010155494.1:0-15319 GCA_903798355.1 Fraxinus baroniana | reverse complement strand
CACAGTGAGGGGCCTGGCACCCCCTGTAAGGAATAAGCCCCTGTACTTGGGGCTTATTCCTATTGCAAGTACGGTGTTTGCCTCAGAGTTATTCCTCCTCTCTCGAGATTCTTAACATCTTTTGGAGGAGAAATTGCCTGTTTTTCCACGGGTTTCTACTCCGTACTTTGCTCAAGTTACTCGGAGAAACCAATTAGCACGTGAATGACGTTAGAAAGCTTATTTCATTCGGTAGTCCAATAATCTGTCGTACTGACAAAATTATGCCCCTGTTTGAAACCTATTTTGAGTAGAAAAGAATTTTTGAAATAGTGATTGATGTAAGAATGTGTGGTGGAAAAGTGATGAAAAGTTTTTGATTTGTGTGTAATATTATTTTATTATGAGAATGTGTGGTTGAAATAAAACATGAAAATGAAATAAGTGATGAATTTTTTTTGATTTGTATGTAATATTATTTTATTAGGAGAATGTGTGGTTGAAATGAAAAATAAAAATAAAAATGAGAATGAGAAATTAATAGGTGTCAAACGGGGGGCTATGCTTCTACACAATCAAAAGAGGTACGCGTATTTTTCATTTTTGGTATATTGAATTTTTAGATGAGATAACAGGCAAATATCTTTTATGATTTTCTTTACAAAAATTATGCTCTCTCCTCAAGTTTGGTTGGTTTAAATTTCTATTTGAATTTTATACTCTTAAACTGATATTATGCTCTCTCCTCAAGTTTGCGGATGTCATGAAACGTGTAACTTAAAACGAGTTGAAAAAAAATGAGTCTTTGGGTCTGACGTGCTGTTGAGCGTGTCATGACTCAAGGGGCACAGCTGCTTTGTTCTATGCTTGAATTTTAACCCTCGGTTTGAATTTCATCGTCACTGGGTCGTTTGATGAGACGACTTAGGTCTGGGATGTGAAGACCGGTAAATCATTGCCCGAGATTCAGGAACACTTTGATGTATGTCACGTCCGTGCATTTTAATCGGATGGTTTCCTTGGGTCATGATGGGTCCTATCAGTAGGCAAGTGTGTCAAGAAGCTCATTGAAGATAAGGTTCCTGTACAAAATTTTTCACTGACTGCAACACGCACCTCCAATGCTCAACCCACAAGTTCATGGATTCTGGACAGGAGAGTGGGACGCTGCCAAATTAAAAAGGGCGCTGCCAGAACATGAAGTTCTAAGAATTAAAGAAAGGATTACCATTGCATCAGGAAACCAGTGGTCAAATGTTTAGGATCCTGTCTAGCAATGGGCAATTCTCTGCAAAATCTTGCTGGGAGGAAATCAGAACCAAGAGGAGTCACGTAACCTCATTTAAATTCATATGGCATATAGCCATCCCACTTAAGATGTCATCTTTTTTGCTGGAATTGGGGCACAATTGGTGCCCTGTGGACAACATGCCAAATATCCTTGCCCTTGGCATCCGAATGTCAACGCCACCCCTAAAATGCCTCTACTGAATCTACATATCATCTGTTCTTGCAGGGGGATACTTCTACGCAAGTCTGGAATCACTTCTGTAATTTGTTCCAGATTAGCATTTCAAGCTTCTAAGTACTCGGTTCAATTTGTGGGTGAGCGAGACAATGAATGACAGCAAGCATAGGACCCTTTCAGTGATAGCAGAAAGGATTATTTGAAGAGAAGACGACTTACAAACTGCTTATAAAAGCTGGATTAATATTGAAAAGAAACTGGAAAGGAGATCAGAACATAGGTAGCTACTATGCTGTATTAGGTGGCAAGCTGCATCACAACGGGTAGTGCATAATATCTAATTCTTTTACGCAGAAATGTTATTTTGCCGCATCTTGAACTCGTTTTAGCAGGCTATAACTGTTCATTATGCCAAACTTGATATATAATAGAATACATTATCTAATATATATGTCCACCAAAACACTCGAGTAGCCAAATTCGTATAAGAAAGGTTTTTGGCCTAGTTTGTGAATCTTGTGCTGAAGAATTTATCTTTTCAAGTCTTCCAAACACGATGAGAAAGGCCCGTGACCAGTGTGGCTATGCAACCAAAGATAATACTTGTGTCATATGCACAAATTACACCATATTCCTTGGAAAAAAAAGTTATTTGGTTGTATATTAGTGGTCACCTCGACACCTTTTTCTTTAAGAAGAAAATTAAACCCTTCAAATGTGCACTTTTGCTTTCTTACATATAGATAAAACTGTTAATTTATCTTTCATCATCATGAATTCCCATCACTCGAGGTAATGATCACTCCAAACCTGGAGGCCTTCAAGACTGGCACAATCCCTATTGCCCTAAAGTAGTAACAACTTAAGTCAGTTAAAGGGGCTTGAGCATCTTAAAAGTAAATTAAACTTATTTTTTAAGTAGCTTATTTTATTGAAATGACTTTCAAAATTACATTTTTGACTAGTAAAACAACTTGCCAGTCTCCTCGTCTTTGAACAAACTATCCAACTGCAACAAGCAAGAAAACATACGTGCTAAAAATAACGATTCCAACCCAACCTTCCTTGTATGCAGATCTTCAAAATTTCTTTGGACTAGAAAGGACTAGAATAAACAATATTCTATAATATTACCCATTACAATCAAAGGATTATAGTGTCTTTTAAGCGGCAAATATACAAAATCAAGTTGTCTAAAGATTGACTTGAAGACTAGCAAAATATCTATTGGACATTAAACCACACCCAAACCGGTAAGGTAAATTAGACAGTGGAAGAGAGTATTAAAAAAAAAAACTAAAATCTTATCTATTGTATTTTTAGCACGGTTCTAATATTGTGTACCAAACATGCATTAAGTGTTCTAAATGTAGCCCACTTTCAGTATTCTTCAAGTTCAACACCATGTGTACTAACGTGTAAGCTCTGCAAGAACTACCAGATCACAAACCTGGGAAAACATAATCACTCCAAGGATATCTTTATTTCTTCGTAAGTACGAAGTCTGAAAGCATAAACACACTTACTATTCATTCTTCCAAGCACACAGTATCAATGAAAATCCCTTATCTTGCAACTGAGGATCACTAAATTTATGTGAACCATCCCAATTCAATACAGAGGGACTGGGAAGAGGAGACTGGTGAGCCCAGAACTTCTCATTCTCGGTTGAGAGCTGAGTTCGAAACAAGAAAACTGCATTGCCCATAACATTACCAAACAGCCAACCATAAACATCCCAATAAACCTCAACTGGAAATCCCTCCACCAAAATTGTAGTATTGCCTCTAAACTTCCATTTAAGATGTGTCACTCGTATCATTTCTTTGCTGTCTATACTGATCACTAAACATGGATCCTTACTCCCCCCAACAATGTCAAATTGAATCCCAATGTTGTGTACTTTCCCCTTATCACAGAATTGACCCTTAGAATTGTACAATCTTTTGCCAAATATATGTTCCCTTTTAGCAACAAAAACTGCATTACTAGAAAAGGGGGACACATTTATTTTCTTGTATACTTGTTTTTGTAAGTCCCCAAGAAGTAAAATCAGTTCTTGATTAAACACAACAGCTACATAGAAACCATCTAAGGGTTCTGGTCCATAACCAAATTTTGCAGAGGATAAATCCCAATATATGTCAATTAAATTAGAGCCCACCTCCAAATTCTTGAACCCTTTTCTCTTGGAAAACAACCAGGGTTTGATGTCAACTTTACATAGGCATTGTTTTGTTGAATTTTCAATTCCAACACTAAATCCTTGGCCCATCAAATACCTAGTCCATGTAATGGTAATGAAGCGAGAAATGCTTTGTAATTGACACTGATAAACACAAGTAACAAGATTTTGGGCAGCCCTAGTTGCATTAGACGATGAAGAATCGGCAATTTGTACACCATTTTCACCAAAACACGAAGGAAAATCCCTCATTGTACCATGGAAAGTTCCTCTACACTCTAGGTAAAATTGAATAAAAAGGGAGTGAAGTAGTTGTACCTCAGCAGATTTGGAGATGCACTTTAAGAAAAGTGAATTGTATCCCAACACAAGTAGTTGAAGCCCATTCTTTCAGTGGGAAAAAATGGCACTGTTTAAAATGTTGAAAACCATGTTGAAGAATGGTGAATTCCAAATCTAGAGCACCCTAGGAAGAAGAAATGGCAACTGGGTATTTGCTCAAGAAAGCCCATTTATTGCCATTTGTGTGTCCACCTTGCTCCCTGTAATGAAGGCCAATTGATTATCAATTTGTTGCCAACCATATTAAGAATGTGACATCGATAGATATTCCACTTCTTAGATATAAGAGGAGACCTTCTTTTTTTTCTTTTTCTTTTTTTCAAAATTCAAATTAATGCATTTTTTCGATGAATCCCAAAAAAATCCTAATAAAAATGAGCAATGATATTCATTGCTCATTTAATTTCACCTTTCATTTAATCTATCATTTAGAGCCACCTACATTGGGGTTGTAACCTCGGTGGGAATGAATAACATTACTCTTAAATATTTTACTATTTTTTTGCAGTATTCATTCTGTGGTATAGGTAGGGATGTCAACGAACCGAGTCGAGTCCAAACCCGAAAAAAAAAGCTCGAGCCGAGCCCGACAAAAAAAAAATGAGGCTCGGCTTGAGCTTTCGACCCGAGCCTTAGCGGGTCGAGCTGACCCCGAGTCGGCTCGGGGGGTTTTTTTTTGTGGCACCTTATAGTCTGATATCGGATAATATGTCAGATTTATAAATAAGTAACTATCCATTATAAGTTATAACAAAGTAATAAATTTTTTTGATGATCGATTTAAATTTTCTTACAATCGATTTGAATTTTCTTACAAATTTTAGTGGTCATTGGTGAAATTAGCTCAATTTTTAAATGTAATCAAGTAATATATATCACTAATAATTTCACTTAATATAGAATAATAAACGTTTGTGTAAATAAGAAAATGCTTACATTAAATATTTAGGCACTTAAAATTTTAGAGAAATGAAACAGTAATAAACTAATAATGCAATAAATATTAAACAAGCAAATATCACCCATTTTTCAAAATAATCCATGTGATAAACTAATATTGAAAATTTTTGAATTTACGCGTAATATTATTTTATCGAAATGTTTGATTGAAAATAAGAGAGAAAAATTTGTTTTTGAAATAATGGGTACCAAACAAAGACTTCATAAATGAGTAATGCTATATGCACACAATTGCGTACATATTGATGATATGGAAAAGAGGACGAGAAAAATAAGAGAGAATGAAATTAAATGAAATCAATTAATAATATCCATATCCACGTCATAAATCTCAAATTCAATCTGTACACTGTGATGCCCAATAAGAATTACTCTTTACAAATAAACATTTATTTTATTTGTGACAACAAAACTTGTCCATCCGTACAATTCAAATCTCATTACAAAGTAGGAAATACTGCAGCAAAGGTCCTCAGTTATGCACTTGCAAGAAGTTGGTCTTCAACTTCAACCTAAAAAGTTGAAAAGTACAAAGTTAGTCGAAGATAATGTTCTCCATTACTTTGTATTTTTCAATTTAATTAAAAGTTTAAGTATTTACATCAAAAAATAAAAGATAAGAATAATTCATGAAATTGCAGGCAAACATTTCCTTGAAAACGAAGTAAGCACATTTGGAATGAAAATGTTACAGTAAAAGTCTACATTGACAAATGTCGAAAGATCAAATTGAAAATCTGCATGTAAGTCAAGGACTTCCACTACAAATTTTCCAATTTGGTACCTTTAGTTGTTGTTTTGGGAGATTAAAATCACACTTTTAGTAGATTTTGATAAAAGATGAATAAATATGTGATTAAAAAACTGTTGATATCATGAATTATGTGATGAACGTGTTCGATCGTGCTTAAAATCCAATTAAGATTAAAAAATATAACTGTTATTAAGTCTCATTCGTTTAATAAAAGTTAACAATAACGGCTAATTTTTCAATTTTAATCTATATTGAACATGCCCTAAAATTAAGAGAGTGTTTGGTAGAGATTAAAATCGGATTAAAATTGAAAAACTAGTCATTATTGTTGACTTTTATTAGACGAGTGAGACCAATAATAACTATATTTTTAATTTTAATCGAATTTTAATCGCTCCCAAACAAACTTTTTTGAATTTTAAGGCGTACCAAACAGACATTAATTTTGACTTCTCTATTCTCTTCCTGACACTTTTTTCATCTGTAAATCTTTCTGTAATTCCCTGTGTACATCATGTACGAGTAGCATCACTCCTCGATTCTAATAATAATGCTAATGCTACTTATACATAATAATTTTACGTAATGATTTACATATCGATGATGCAATTTTCTTTTTGTTGTTATAAGAAATTATGATTCAATTATATCTCATTATCTCATCTATTCGAAAACAATTATGTAAGAGTATTATTATTCTTTTAATTTAAGTTGATCCTCATTATTTTCAAAATACATTTTTATTTATTATTCTTTTCAACCACACATTCGTCAATAAAATAATATTACATTCAAACTCAATTTTTTTTTTTCTATTTTTTAACTACACATTCTATATCAATTTACTATTTCAAAATTCTTTCAACACAAAAAATGAGGCTCGAACTGGTCCTATAACTAATTGCGCTGCATATATACAATAGTTTACACAATCATTTACACACACTTTGATAGGGTAAGATATGATCGGGTCAAATTTTCTTCAACCAAATAAGAAAAAAACCTTCTCACTCTCTTTGACACCTATCTGAATGTAAATTATTATATAATTTTTTTTTTATATACAAGTAACGCTATTCTTTTGGAAAATCTTTTTTATATATGACTATTTACATAGGGCGTGCTCGGTAGAGATTAAAATCGGATTAAAATTGAAAAACTAACCATTATTATTGAAATTTATTAGACGAGTGAGATCTAATAACGACTATATTTTCAATTAAAATTGAATTTTAAGTTGTACCAAACAAGCTCATAATAATTTATACAGAAATAACGTGTCAAAATGAAAGAGAGAAAATTTTTTAATTGCTAAAATTTTGATTCAATGAAATTTCATCATATCTCATTTATTGTTAAATTATTATGTACACGCAACACGAACTTGGGGGTGTATTCAATTAGGACTTTTAAAGACTTTTTGTTTAGATAAAAAAATTGAAATACACGAGAGAGAGAGAGAATAAATAAAATTGGTTTTAAATTTCTTGACTTAAAGAAGAACCTTATTTAGGTAAAAAAAAAAAAAAACCAAAGAGAGAGAGAGAGAGATTACGTGAAAGAGAAGAAAATGTTAGACTCTTAACAAATCTCATGGTAGAATTTGTTTTGAGATTTTCTATTCATATTTTCTACTAAAAAGTCTACAAAAATCTAGCAAATTATAAAGTCCATAAAAGTCATTATTAATTGAATACCTCGTAACTTATAGAGACATTTAAAAAATTTCAATTGAATATTTCATGACTTTTAGAGACTCTCTAAAAGTTTCTATTGAATGCACTTTAATTTTTAGAGAATCTTTAAAAGTTGCAATTGAATACAGCTAAAATTTTTAATTCTCCAAATTTTTTTAAAAGTCTCAATACACCCCTAATCTTTAAACAAAAATGCTATTCATCCCCAGTGGGGATGAATTCCCAATCTATGTGGCTGCATGTGAGTGGGTAAATGATAGGTAAAATTAAATGACTTATTTAATTTCACCTATCATTTAATGCCATATTAATCGCCACATAGACTGGTGCTCAACCCCAATGTAGATGAATAGTATTGCTCATCTTTAAAATATAAATACAATACTTTACACCAACACCTTCCCCAACTCACCCAACTCCGCACCCACCCCACCGTTTATATAAATACCCAGCAGAGATGCACGTAATCCCCAATTTTCTCATGTCAATTCTCAGGTGAAACGGCGGGAAATCCATTTTTCCCCCAAAACCTCCCTCCGATACCCTTTTCCTTCAAAACCCTAATAAAAAACTCGCACTCCCCGCACAAAATTCAATTTGACCGCAGAAGCAGAGAAGGAGAAATATTTTCTTTTCTCCACCATGGCTAATTTTCAGTCAAATTTGTTACAAATTCAGGAAGGAAAAAAGGGATTGAAACCGCATTTACATGATGCTGAAGAAGATGACCTTGGAAGGGGAAACAGGAGTCTCAAGTACGTCCCATTGTCTGATGTGTATTCTGCTACTTCTCCGTATGTCAGTGCTAGTGGATCGAAAAAGGTGAAGGCCACCCGGAAATTGCCGTTGCTCCCTCATATCAACAGTTGTGGTCAGATAAAAGAAGAACCTATGATGTACGAGATTCCGAGGATGATTCATGTCTACTCGCGGCGCCGAAAAAGGAAAGAAAGAAAACTTTCATTTTTTGAGAAGTTGATTTTGAAGGAGACCAAGAACGAGGAAGGCGATAGTGAAGAAGGGATGGAAATTGGATTCATGCAGAAGAAGCAGAAGACGGTAGGGGATAACGAGGAAATGGAATTGGGGGTATATTGTAACGAGTTAAATACATTAGATGATCGATTGGGGTTAGGAGAAATACGAAATAATGTAAAAAAAGTAAATAGTAGGAAAAATTGGAACTTGGACAGTAAAGTTAATAAAAGTGTGAGTCTTAGGAAGCGGAAAAATATTGACCGTGTTTGTTTGGGAAACGGATTGAAGCACTCGGGGGCTGTTCGGATCAAGAAATGGGTTAGGTATGCCATTTTCTTTTTCTTTTCCTTTTCTCTCTTTACCTAATTACCTGTGGTTAAAATTTTCAATATTATTTTGGTTATTCAATTGAACCTTATTACTGGATACAGGTTGAGTTTTGAAGGTGTTGATCCCAAGAAGTTTATTGGTTTGCAATGCAAGGTATGAGCTTTATTAAACTTAAATACTGTATCATACAGGTATCAAGGATTTCCTGTCCTCTTGATGTGTGTATATTTTGTCATTATTAATAATATTTTGTTGCTTGTTCACAAAAAAGGACCTTGTTATAGATTATGTATTCTCATAAAACCTTGTATGGGCACATTTTTTATACAATTGGATGGTTTATGCGGCACTTTTTGATTTCTAATTTTATATATATGTTTTTTTTGGCAAATGTAATTTGATAGTCATCTGGAACAGGTGTTCTGGCCACTGGATGCGGATTGGTATTCTGGTCATGTTGTCAGTTACATTTCTGAAACTTCCAGGCACCATGTAATAATCTTTTACCTCAATAGTTTGAGCTATATATGTATTGTGGGTATGCATGGGATATTATCGATGAACACTTTGGTAACAGCCTTGTAAATGTAGGTGAAGTATGAAGATGGAGATGAAGAGACTTTGAATTTATCAAATGAAAGAGTTAAGTTTTATGTATCTTCCGAGGAAATGCAGAGTTTGAAATTGAGGTACATGGACAAGAGCTCAGAATCTGATGGAATAAATGTGAACGAGATGGTGGCCTTGGCTGCTAGTTTGGATGATTGCCATGAGCTTGAGCCTGGGGACATAATTTGGGCAAAACTTACTGGTATGTCTCCGTCTGCTCTTGATTTTACATAATGTTGAAAGTACATGTTTCCAGCAGATGTTATGTTCAGACAATCCTGGTATATGCTGCTTTATACCTAGACGTGCATTGAAATTTACTGATCTTGAAGAAGTAATGCAGAACGATATTAGTCGACAGTTATTTATCATCCCATTGTAATGAGCTGCTGCCGCCAAATCACATGTCAAACAGTGCATTTGGAGCATGGATACAGTGATTTGTGGTTGTGCACTTTGATAAATATTCATTCATAATTGGAAAATCTACAATGCACTTCATAACATGTAGCTTTGATACGAGAAACTTGTAGAACCATGCAAAATGTCCAGTGTCATAAATCTCTTAGTACTTCATAGCATGCTTTTAAGTCTCCCAACTATGAAAACAATTATTTGTAGAACATTTGTCTGTCCATTCAAGAAATGTAGACACGATAGCATTCAAAACGTAAAATTATGAAATAAAGGATGTTAATTGCACTTAAACTAACCAAATGTACCTCTCATCTTATCTTAACTGAAGAAAAAGACTCTGCAAAGCAACAACTTTGTTTGATAAGAAAAAATATTCTTAATTAAAGAAATACAGTTATTATTTATAACCTTATGTATATGTAGCAATCAATTAGCAAGAGCACATGACATTCTCTATCAACAAAAATAAAATAAAGTCACTCACGCTGAAGATTGAGCATGTCAGTTTCCATACCTGCCACACCTTTCTTGTTCTCTGAGAAAAGGGTTCTAATAAATTAACTAAAAAATCCTTTCTTTCTTCCAACCTTTCAATCTTCCCATTCATTTCCAATGAAATAATATATAGAAAAAACTAAATCTTTCCAACGAAGAACAGTTAGAGTAACATCAAAACCCATAAGCTCTTTCAATGTAGAGGCCATAAAGACACTTAAACCTATCCCATTTCCATTCTCATACTAAAAATATATGGATGGTCACCTGAAAATTTGCTACAGTTATTATGCATTAATAACAATTAGCATCTAATTAAGGAAGTTTCTAATCTAGAAACTGTAACTTATTGCCGATGAAAAAAAGATGAAAGAAGTACTTGTTTTGTTAACTTGTCATCACTCAATCTTTGTAATCAAGATCGCAGACCTGTCATTAGCTGCTCTGCATTATTAGCTAACATGCTATTATTTTTCAACAATGCAAATGTTTTAATGGATTTTATAATTTCTGTCTATTCTTTCTGAAATTAGCGGTGGCATAGTATTCTGCTGCTTTGTTTTGATACTATGATCTATCTCTGGGTTCTTTTCATTTTACTTATGTGGTTTGCTAATTCTTATGTTCTTGTTTGGGTGCAAGTTCAGCTTTTTGAGAGGTTGCACATTTGTCTTTTGGCTATTTATCAACATCCATTGTACACTGTCTCTGACACAGGACATGCTATGTGGCCATCAATCATTTTGAGTGAATCTCTTGTCGGTAAAAACAAAGGTCTAAATAGAATTTCTTCTGGAGGAAAATCAGTCCCAGTGCAATTTTTTGGCACACATGATTTTGCTAGGTATGTAATTTTTAATGGGTTCGCAGGAATTTATTTTTTTCCACTGTGGTCTTCAGGCAGGAGATCCTCTAGTAATTAATATCATCAAGCTGATTGAGGTTGTCTAATGCACTTTCCATATTTTGATCTTCAGGGTTACAAGAAAACAAGTTATTTCATTTCTCCGAGGACTTCTTTCTTCCTGTCACCTAAAGTGCAAGAAACCAAATTTTGTTCGAGCATTGGAGGAAGCAAAAATGTAATTTTTATTTACTTGAGTTCCTTAAAGTTCGTATTTCTTCTCTTTATCAATTACTTATGAGGTCTAAATATGACCGGTATTAGATTCTCACTGCCCAATTCATTTAAAAGGTCCTGAAAAAATGTTTGAGAGTTCAAATGCAGTATTCTGGGGATCAAGATTTTGACTGTGTCTGAATTACACATTGTAGTATTCTGTGATATGGTTTTACTCTCTTCTAAAGCATTTTGGAAATTAATCTTTTCTCTAATTATATATTTTTTCTTAATCTTCCAACCGTCAGTCCCCTTCCCCATTTTCGTGTTTTGATTTTTGATCTCAAACCCATTAGCTTAACTTTAATTTTATTGAGAGAGCTTCACTCAGAAACTGTTATGTTTGGAGATAATGTGGTAAGGACCTGTAACACCCTTTACATAGAAAAAGAACCATATCTGGATATGCACATGTGGATTGAATTTGAGGATGTGGCTTGTTGAACTTCATTCATGCATTTCTTGCTAGTTTTATAAATAAGAAGGATCAGTTCTTAATTGAAAAGATACACTTGATTATGTAATAGGTGATGCGACCTTAGAAGAACAGCCACCAAAAATTATTTGGTGAGTACCCAACACTAGGTATTGTATCATGATTAGAAACAACAACTGCTAGCTATAGATCGGGAGAAAATTTGGTCGAGACTCACTACATGTTAAAGTATTGAGGTTATCTCTGAACTAGGGGAGATGGTAGATCCCGCCACATCCAAACACCTTCCTCCTCCACCACCACCTAACCCACCTACCGGCCATGGTCAGGAGCCAAACCTCAGACTATCTAACTCTACCGGCCTCACGCCACAAATAGCCAGCCTTCTGCCCGGAGAATCTGAAGCCGACGAAAACCCTAACGCCATCACCCCGGATCTGTGGTGGCCCGGTGTCAGCCGGAAATGGGTCGGCGACGCAGAGGGTATGTTTTCAGGAAGAAGAAAGGCTCGTCACAGATCCAGGGAAGGAGAAGACCCATACGCGGTACGGCAGTCACGGGCCGGTTCCGACCGATCCGGCAGTTAATACTCCACACGCGCCGGTCCGGGGGCTTGTGCAGACGATTCCGATCCTGACAGGTCTGGCGGCCGGCGACAGCGCCGACCTGCTGGCGCGTGGTCCGGCGCGTGGGGCACACGCGCCACCTCCTAGTTCCACCCAGAGCACCATGCTGTCCCGAGGCCATTCCGAGCATTGGTTTCACCATCAACTGGGTTATATGCTCAATACGGTGGAAAACAGAATTACTTAGGGGGTACCAAGTTCTTCAACTTACGATTTCGAGTTGAGGCTAAGGAGTTCGTCGTGTCTGCTACGGAAACAGGATTTATTAAGCTATCAGAATGGGGTTCGAGGATATCGGGTGCAATCGGCATGGGGCGATATGGTGCCGTCTGGATGTTAAATATGATGGATAAGCTGAGGATGGCCGATAAGAAGGACTTTGTGGCCAAGTTTAAGGAGTCTTCTCGGGCTTTCTTAGCACAACGTTGTGCTAATAATCGTGGTAGGTTCTTGATGATAGCACAATATGGGGAAAGACGTCGAAAATGCGTTGTAATGGTTCCGGAAGGTGCAAATGGGGAAGGGTGGGCATCGATCTCACAAGTGTTTCAGGCAGTCGTTGATTCTTATGTTTCCAGAGACAAGACTAAAAATCGAATAGTTGGTGACGGGAGGAGATCGGGGGTGACTTATGCCGATGTGACGGCAAACGTTTGGCAGTCGAAGAATGCTGATCAGCGGGAGGTGTTGTGCAAGGAAAGAGAGGAGGAGAGGAAGGACCCTAATGTCGAGTTAAGGGAACTCATTCAGGCGTTGAAAGGGGAATTGGATGCTTTGATTAAGGTAGTGGAAAAAAAGTCTGTAGTGGACAACAGGAACACATACTGCCATAGTTGCGGGATGGGCTTAGACGAGCGTTTTGCTCGAACTGCAGTGGTACATCCTTTCAATGACGGATCCAGGATCGAGACAAGTGGAACAGATAGGGGTGTAACGGACCCCAAGATAGTGCAGCCTCGAGAGACGGAACTTCATGTGGAGGAAGGGGAGTCGGGTACTATGTTGAGCTCAGAGTTGTTGGAAGGGATCAATTGCTCTACTGAGGAGGGTGGACTGGACGCGATTCCCTCTGTAAAGGGATCAGGATCGGATACCGAGCACGAAAACGGAATTGTGGTGGGTGATTGTTCAGCTTTGGTGCATGAAAAACAGAAAGGGCTGATAGGATCAACAACTAAGGTAGTGAATACCTACTATAAGAGATTTTCTAAGTCTCTGAAGGATGGGGAACCAGGGAATGATAATGCTTTGGTAGTTTGGGTTGGAGGAGTCGAGAATGGGGATACATATGGTGATGTTATTAGGGCGGAGGGAGAGAAGGGACGCTATTATGATTCTATGTATCTTGAGGGTTTGGCGAAAGTTAGTGGGTCTAACGATAGACACCAACCGTCGAATTGGGTCCTTCGAAAGATTTTGGAGTTCAGCAAGATGGTAGGGGTGTCATGTGATGGGCATGAAACTAGGCTTGTACAACTATTCGAGGATCTGGAGGTCAACATGGGTCATGAGTTGGGGACACCAGGAGGCAAGACAAGAAGAAAAGGGGATCGTGAACTTAAGCGCCTCGAATGTTCGGTTAATTATGACCTCAAGGGTGGAGATTCGAGGAGAGGCCACATGGGGAGGGATGACGAGATGGTTAGATGATTCCAAAAATTATTAGTTGGAATGTGAGGGGCTCAATGAAGCTGGGAAAAGTTGACCTCAAGGGTGGAGAGTCGAGGAGAGGCCACATGGGGAGGGATGACGAGATGGTTAGATGATTCCAAAAATTATTAGTTGGAATGTGAGTGGCTCAATGAAGCTGGGAAAAGATTAGGGGTTCGGAACCTATTAAGGGGATGGAGGGCTGACATTGTGTGTCTACAAGAAACAAAGTTGGAGGTTGTTTCGAGAGGTGTTGTGCGTAGTCTTTGGGGGGTCAGCATGTGGGGTATCAGTTTGCAGGGTCTTCGGGTGCTTCAGGAGGTATGTTAATTATGTGGGATACCAGAGTTTTTGATTTGGAGGAGTCTAGTGAAGGGTTATTTTCTCTATCACTATCGTTTAGAAATGTCGGAGATGGCTTTCGATGGATGTTTACAGGAGTTTATGGGCCTAATGCAGATGAGAGTAGAGGTGGATTGTGGGATGAGTTGGCTGGGATGATGAATTAGTGGAGCCTCCCTACGTGTATTGGAGGAGATTTTAATGTAGTTCGTTTCCCCATCGAGAGGTCTAGTAGGGGGAGATTAACAAGGGCTATGGAGGAGTTTTCAGATTTTATTAGGGAGAACATGTTGGTGGATTTGCCTTTGATTGGGGGAGAATTTACTTGGTCATCTAATCGGGACCAGCCTGTTCTATCCCGAATAGATCGCTTTTTGGTTAGTGGGGAGTGGGAGGCTAAGTACCCAGAGGTCACGCAGAGAAGACTGGGGAGATTGTATTCTGATAACTTTCCTATCTTTTTATCTGGGAATGCGAGGTGTAGTGGAAGAAGGCCTTTCAAGTTTGAGAGGATGTGGCTGAAAGTAGAAGGCTTCGAGGAACTAGTACGAAACTGGTGATCATCCTATGAGTTCAGGGGGTCTCCTAGTTATGTCTTGGATCGAAAATTGAAGGCTTTGAAACAAGATCTTAAGAGGTGGAACGAGGAGGTGGTGGGAGATGTCACTTTTCGTAAAAACCAATGTCTTTTAAATATAGAAGTACTGGATAGGTTGGAGGAGAACCATAGATTGGTAGGAGATGATAGAGCGAGACGTGGAGAATTAAGGGTAGAGTTGGAGAGACTGGTGGAGATGGAGGAGATTGCTTGGCGCCAGAAATCTCGGGTCAAGTGGTTGAAAGAGGGAGATAGATGTACCCAGTTTTTCCATAAGATAGCTAATTCCAATAGGCGGAACAATTATTTCTATGTTGGAGGTTAATGGGGTCA
>CAIGRO010155463.1:0-12841 GCA_903798355.1 Fraxinus baroniana | reverse complement strand
TATTATGGAACTTTATATGGAATATGACATAAAAAACTCTCGAAATTTTACATCCGAAAATGTCATATCCAATGTAAATTTTCGAATGCAAAATTACATGGGGTATGATTTTTTTTTTGACGTAAATTTTCGAGTGTAAAATTTCTCCCAACTTCTTTGCAGGCTCAATTGTGCCCCCTAAGTTTTATGCTCTGTGTCTGCCCCTGATTACACCTCTCCAGTCCAAAATTTTACAACGTTGGTATTCAGACTAGTGTCGGTAAATTTATGTGCTAGCTTCTTTGTTTCAAAGGATCTTTCTTTTATTTTTGGATAATATCTGATTTTTCTGTTTCTTTGGCAATGCGAACTGACTTGGGCACTACGTGGTCCCTAAGCATCAAAAGATGTCAGCATCTCTCTCTCTCTCTCTTAAGAAATTGATTCCTGGAGATTCTGGGAGTTCCAAAATTATTCCTTTACGGGCAATCGAGATTTCAACCAAGCGACCTCCATCGAAAGTCTTTGTTGTTGGAGTTTTGGAATCATTTCCTACGGAATTTGTGCCTCCTACTTCGTCGAGTCCGATTAGGGATCCCAAAGGGAAGAAAAAAAACCCTAGGTGGGTTTCGAGCCAGTGGTGAATCCCAAAGTCTCCTATGCCGCTAGGGCTGTCCGTGACGATTTGTGCCTTAGGAGGGAGTTCTAATCAACTAGGTCTGAGCAAGATGCCCACTTTTAAGGAACGCGATGATGCCAAGAATGAAATAGCTTCATTTCGCATTAAATTGAAGAATAATGAGATAAGAGTATCCATTGTAGAATCTAAACTCTCTGCGACAATTGCATACGAAGAACGATTGGTCGAGGATGCTATGCAAGAAGAGGAAAACAAAATACTTGATATTATCATAAGTTCACTCCGAGTGGAATGTGGACTTTTTGGAAGCTCATGAAGATGATGTCGAAGACACCCTATCAAGAAC
Source organism: Fraxinus baroniana (assembly GCA_903798355.1). Taxonomy (NCBI): domain Eukaryota; kingdom Viridiplantae; phylum Streptophyta; class Magnoliopsida; order Lamiales; family Oleaceae; genus Fraxinus; species Fraxinus baroniana. Next base: position 11,876 of record CAIGRO010155463.1, on the reverse strand, counting down.
AGATTCAGGATCGAATTACAGGCCGACTAATGCGTAAAAAAATAAAAATAAAAATAAAATTACACAAGAATTTATTTATTTATACATACAAATCTTCTTCTTCTTCTTTTTTTTTTTCTACTAAAAAAAATTAATGGGCTGGAGGCCCCCCACCCCCAGCCCAAATCTGTCCCTGCACCCTATCTTTTGAGGTTCATGATGTGATATGCAAACAGGTCCATTTAATGAGAAAAATATCACAATTGTGGATGGTGAATGGATAACTAATTAGGATTGGAGGTGATGTGATAGGACACACCCGACTCGACTTTTTGCAGCAAAAAATTCCTCTTTCTTCCCCTTTTAGTCCTTCATTTTTCTTTTAAAACTCAAAATATATCTTAACAGGTTAATTTACATGAGATATCCACCAATTATGAGAAGCTTAAATTTAATAACGTATGAAAATGTTAACTATAATTGCACTTTCATAAATGATTATGACTGTTTATAAATGTTAGCTGAACATATGCATCTACTTTTTCACTTTAACGATTGTGATTGGGATATCCCATGAGGTCTCGTGCTCAACTTTGGTTACCTGTGGATTGATTTTTTTTTTTTATTTAAATTTTTTTTTTAACTGCAGTAAAAAAAGTTTTTGACACTTTCTATGAGCACAGAGTTAAAGATTGGTTCATCACTCCATGATATTGAGAATGTAAAATAACGATCGGCTTCTAAATCAGGGATGGATGAGTAATAAATCTTGTTACTTCAATCTTGGTTGTGAAAAAGTACCTATGTTAAAGTAATAATTACTTACTTTTAAAATAAGTAACTTATTTTTTTATTAATATGGACTTTAAATATACTTTCAAACTCAACCGAACATTTATGCCTTCTCCAAATTTCCCCTTTTTCACTTTTCGTTCCTGCAATCACGCAAAAAGGTTTGTACCATTCATTGTGTCCCTTTTTTCACTTTTGTGTCTTTTTACTTTAGTCAAAATCTAGTTAGTGCATTTGTGAGCCACTCAACCTTTTTAAGCATGATCCTTTCTAATTCTCTCCCAACCTCTTACCTCTTTTAAGTGGATTGGAAACTCATACACACTTTCAAATCAAATATGAATACATTACCCACCCCACCCAAATCATAAAAGTCCAATAGTGGGGCGGAAAATTATAGTAAATTTTCTCTTCTCGTCTAAAAAGTTAAGAAAATATCATATAGTTAATTGGTTAATAGTTATTGAAGGTTTAAGTAATTATTCAAATCGTCATTTAAATTATTTTTTTATGATAATAGTCATTCAAGTTTCTAATAGTTACAGACATATTCACTTTATTAAACACTATTATTTACCTTGTGTTAAGAACGGTGACATGGCACTGAAAATAATGTTAAACTTATAACAAAATTTATTAAGAGTTTGTTTGGTTTAAATTTTTTGGAGGAAGAATTGATTTTGAATAGTGATATGATGGGAAATGTGTGGTTAAAAAAGAAGAAAAAATTATTGATGTGATGGAAAATATTATTTTATTGAAGAATGTGTGGTTGAAAATGAGAATTGATTTACTGTAGAATTGAAAAATTCGTACCAAACAGGTCCTAAGTAATTTGTGATGTAAAATATTATTTTATTGAAAAATGTGTGGGTGAAAAATGAGAATTGATTTACTGTAGAATTGAAAAAGTCAAACCAAACAGGCCCTAAACAATGTTATTAGTTTTTCAAAGCACTTGATTTTTTGCAAAATGTAGTTTTGAAAACATGTTAAACTTATAACAAAATTTTAAACATTTTTTTATAAAGAATTTTCAATGAAAACACAGAAAATAATAAAAGTGTGGGATAAAATTGTATATGAGTAATTTTTTTAAATTAAGAAAATACTAGAAAAAAATATAAATACAAAATTTTAAAAAATAAATTCATGAAATCATGAAAAAAATTTTACAAAATCTTGAAAAATAAAAAAGGAAAATAGTTCCAGCTCTTAATTGTTATTATATAAAAATTCTAAAATATATATTTAGATGTACACAGATAAAAATTCTCAATCCGCGTCAATAATTTTAATTTTTATTTCCTATATTTTGTTAACTCAATTTATTGTTTTAATAACGAAAAAGAAATATTGTAAGTTTCATTAACTTTAAAATGTATATATTGTTTAATAATATATTAACATAAAAATTTTCAATGTTACTAAATAATAAAATTCAATGGAATAAATATCTAAAACAATTTCTCAAAATTTCAAACTAAACACAATTTCTAATTTTCTGTTTTGAAAAACAGTTTTTCAAAACAATAAGTCAAGCACATTTTTAGCAATCTTAAAATAAACCCTAAAAACAGGGGAAAAAAATTAAAAATGAACTCAAAACTATAAATTGAAACACAAAACAAAACACTAAAACCGACAATTTTTAAAACGTTAAATTTTATAAAAAAAAACACTTTTTTTCTTGCCAAAATCTCACCCTGTGAAATTGTTTGAAAATGTGGTCTGTGAAGGAATAAATTGTTAAAGAATAATGAATGTATTTATTTTTATACTTTCAATAGATAATAATAACGTTAATTAAATTTAAATCTATTTCTTGTAAATAATAATTAAAAAGTAACATACCGTGAGTTCAATCGGTGGCACTTGAGCTTCCTTTAATATCTGGCTGAAGAGTCTAAATTAGCTTCATTTAATGTATGTTTCTAGATGGTATATTACCATAAATCATTTAGCCAAAGATGAACTTGACATTAAATATATCGGTCGATTAGGTGACATTTTGGATGGTGGACCACTTATAAGAATGAAATAATGTTAATGCACATTCTACACGATATGTAAACTCAAGTTGAAGAGAGCTGTAATGAAAATTGACTAAGCATTATATATGTCTCACGATGGATTATAGTAAAAAATAATTTTACCCAATGAATTATTCCATCATCGATGCGTAGTAAAAAAGGAATCCACTTCTGTCCGCGAAGATCTTACGAGATGGCCATCTACTTTTAATAGTTGATAAACTATATCAAAATGATTTTCAACGAGTTCATCATGAGAAGTGATAACATATTTTCAATCGATCAAAGATTTTAAGTAATTGATTCGGTCAAACATTTAAAGGAGAAAGAAGTGTGGTTATCTAGCCCCTATTTGGCTTCATTTTTTAAAAAAATAATTGTTCCTCAAACTTATTTTTAACCGCATAATTCATACGATTCATAGCTTTAATCAAATTTTATTTCAAAATTTTTTATCAACTCTTATCAAAATTTACTATAAATACAAATTTTTTTGATAGAAAATTTTGGCGGACAACACTTGGTGCAACATCATTGGAAGATGAGAAAGCATGAAAGAAAGGGGAAAAAAGGATAATCAGGTTTGGCCACGTTAACATCAGTATCAATTCCACTAAAATTTTCCGGTACTTGGAGTTTTATTGAATTTGATTTTTTAGCAAAACTCAACGGGGGCTTAATTAAGTACATAAGTACAATGAATTAATTTTTTTGGTTAATTTAGTATATACTTAAGTGGATTAATTCATATTCAATTGATTATATAGGTAAAATACAATGAATTATTAATTAAGCCATTGGTGATTAAAATAAGTTGTTGATACCAAACAAAGCGTTAAATGTATGTTCGATAACATAATGCCTCCTTTAATTAATAAAATTTATATGGTCCTTACATGTAATTAACTTACAAGAGTTGAAGGAGCAATGTTTAAACTTTAATTAAAGTACTGCTTTATCCTTTAACCAATACTTTTTCCCTCCACTTTTACTTTAGTTTTCCAGTTCTCCTCTCCCACTGTACACACACGCACATACACGCTAGGATATGGAAGAATTTGCATTCCCCTTTTACCTGGTCCCAGTTTTGACACCCCAAAACATCATCATTACTCCCACACCACCTTACATACTCACAGAAATCCAAAATAAAATCATTAGTTTTCTATATATTTGGTAGTTAAGCAACCCCCTCAACGAACATTCTGAATTTCCAAAATTCACACTGAAATCTAGAGTTTGTAAAGTTCTTTTTTCTTCTTTTTTTTCATGGCTGAAACCACGGAATCAGTCACCAGAGAGATCATCAGCCCGAGAGTCCAAATTGATACTTCACCGCCGTTTGAGTCGGTTAAGGAGGCGGTGGACCGGTTTGGCGGCAATGGACCTTGGATTCCTCATCACTGGCTTCGTTTAGCAGCTGATCATGTCGGTCCCATCTCTTCTTAACTCATATCTTAATTTGTTTTTATGGCTGCGTCTGTTGGGCACCAAGTATTTGTAAGAATGTTTCTAAGGAAAATGACTTGTTTCCCTGTTCATATTTTCATTGTTTTTGTTTACTGATTAAAAATCTATTACTTGTTTGCTTTTATGAAATGAACAAGGGATCTAATGTACTAAAGTGTGATACACAAACTGTGTTTCTACCCAGGAAGGGTTAACTGTTAACTTGCATACATGGGTATGGAGACTATGTTAACCATACTGAGATTGGTATTTACATTATAATTTTACCCTTTAACTAATGTTAGTACAAGAAAGCCTTTTCCAAATAAATTTGAAACGTGTTACAAGAATCTTTTTCCATTAATTTAGTGACACCCACGAAATGTATTGAGAATCATGTCATAAGATTTGGTGTAGTTTAAGCTGGTTGTCGACCTACTACAGTTCTCTTCAGTTTGCACGGGCTTGGGACCAACTATGAAAAGAGAGAGTTTTAATTGATTTCTGAGAAAAAGAAAAAGAATTATATCTCATAATGACAGAAAAGGGAAACATATACCTTATACCAAGGAGTGGCAGGAGACTGGAGATCTTCTATATTATAAATCGCTTGTTTCCAAATTTTTTTTGTTTTTTTCACATTTTAGTTTGTCTGCTATAAAATCTGCTTATTTACGTTCAGAAAATACTTCCAAAAAGTTCTACATTGAAACAAACAGTCTTTTTGTCACTCATGGTTGGGAGAGTGCTTAGAATGGATCCCTTGTAGTTCTATGAGTACAAGTGGTCTGAGTACAATGAGAGGGGACATAAAAAATTAAAGTCTTACCTGTGACGATTGCATTAATGAAGTATAATCTATCATCTTATTATTTCAGAAGTCCGATAAATTTTATTTATTGCAGAATGACAATGAGGCCTTTGACGTGGAGAAAATGGAGGAACAGGCAGTGCAACTGGAAAGGGATCTCATTGTGAAAGAACAGGAAACACTTAATGTCTTAAAAGAACTGGAAGCAGCGAAAAGATTTGCTGAATATTTAAAAATGAGCTTGATGCAAGAAGTGAATTCATTCATGAGCAGTCCTGATAGTAAATTGGACAGCAGTACTCCCATGTCCAGTCAGAACACGACTGGAAGGTTGAGCCTGTATCCTGTTCCATCATCTGGTTCGATTTCCTTGGAGCTGAATCAGGCGAAATTGGACCTTAATAAGATGTCAATAGATCTTGATGTAATCCGGGGATCTGTTGAGTCTCTGAACACAAAAATGAGAAAAGAAAAGGTTATGTTTGAAAGGGGAACCAAGAGGCAAATACCAACTTCTGAACAAGTCTTGTCGTTCGAAGAGCATCAATATACATCTAGGGAAAAGCCAGATATATATCAGAAAGTAGAAATGAAAGATGGCTCCGGGAATTCTCTGAATCTCTTCCAGGAGCTAACCCAAATGAATTCTGAGACTGAGCAATTCAAGAAGATGACAGAGGCGTCTAGATATGAGGTATTGAAGGCAATGGTAGAGATTGAACGAACGAAGAACAGTATTAAAATGGCAGAAATGAGGTTAACTGCTGCCAAAAAGATGGAAGAAGCTGCCAAGGCAGTGGAAGCAATTGCTTTTGCCGAAAAAAGTGCGCTATTCAATGGTGAGAATTTATCTGATGTTCACCAACCTAATGGAATAACTCTGTCGTTTGAAGAGTATCGTGCTCTTATTAAAAAAGCGCAGCAAGCTGAAGAGGTGTGTAAGACCAAATTTATTGAGGCGAATGCCACAACTACAACTGAAGACACATACCAACCCGAAGTAGCTATTGTTGAGAAGTTTGAGCAGCCAATCGAAAACAATCAATACAGAGAAGTTGATTTTGACGATAGAACTAGAACAGATGTTTCAACTGAGGAATGCTATTCTAGAATGCTGATGGAGCATGGTCGAGTGCTTAACCCAGATATTCACTCTGCTAAATTCAAGTTTAGGAATTCCCATCCCTCTCTTGGTCATAGGAATCCACAGGTTACTAATGGAAATGAATCATACATGAAGAAAGAAAAGTCAAAATCTGGTTTCAAAACAACTTCAATCGGAAGTATACTAAGTAGGAAATTGATTCTACAAGACGATTTCGTGGTGGGAAAGCACATGGAGAGCCACACTGAAAGGCAACACATTTCTTTGAGCCAAATGCTCCGAGAACAGAGTCGACATATTTTAAATCCTAGGAAACCGATGTCTGATGGGAATGTTGAAAAGCAATACTTCATTCAAAGGAAGAAATTTGGGTTTATTCAAGTACCACTATCCAAGCCAAGCAAGAAAAAAACACAGCCTTTGAACATGAGGTGACTATCTTCCAGGAGAGTTAGTTCAAAGTATATGCTAGTAGAGTTTTCATGCTCTAAGTATCGTGTATGTTTTCGGTGTGTGAGTGTTGGCTTTGATACTCCAGTTTCTTATGATTTCATTCGATAGTGTATATGATGTTTGTTTGTATGGGAGCATGTCAGTACTGCTTGTGTTAGTTTCCTGTCATTTGTTGCAATCCAGTAACAGGTAAATCAACAGATACCTCCCATTTTAGCTTCTCACCATGTAATCTTTTTCTAATATAAATGGATCTTGGATTGCCATTTGGACTAATTAGACTCAAAAGCGTTAATTCTATGTTCTTGTTATGGCCTGTGGTTTTTATTCAGTTTTGGAATTTTTCATGTAAATTCTTGTTTTCTTGTTTATGTTATTTTTTTCTATTTTTATTTCTATGTTCATCTTGTTATTTTCTCTGTGGAGGATCTTGGGAGTGAATCAAGAAATTGGTCCACAATCTCAACACAAGAAGCATATTAGAAATTAGTTTTTGAGACTTAGCTCTAGAAGCCATATATTAGAATTGAAAGTCATGCTCTTTCTGAAGAGTTTAAAGAACTGCTTTAACCTTTAACCACTACATTTTCCCTCCTGTTTTACTTGTTCTCCAACACTCCTCTCTCTGTCATCGTACTGACAGGCACATACACTTGACTGTGTGGAAACTGTAAAGAATTTGCATCTCTTTTCCCTGGTCCCGGTTTTTACACACTAAATGATCCTCATTGCTCTCACACCTCTATAAAGAATCACGGAAATCCAAAATAAAATCGTTAGTGTTCTATAAATTTGGTAGTTAAGTATCCTTAAACGAACATTCTGAATTTCCATTTCACTCAAGTGAGACAATAATATATTTATTAAAGTGAGACAATAAATATATCTACTTTTTCCCTCCTAATTTTTTTTTTTTTTTTAGTGTTTGATAATTCAGTTTTGTTGACACCGACCTCCGAGGTCGCTCAGTTCGGATTTACATACTTAATGAAGAGGTGATAATGCGAGCTCGGGGTGTGAGTTCAGCTTGGGTTTCCAGTAGCTTATCCAGAAAGCTTGTGTAGTGCTTCAAGGCAAAATAGTAATAATGATTGAGAATCACTAACAAAATATATAAGCTACCAATCAAACATGTGCATATGTATAGGTCTCACTTCAGCGCCCACATTATCCTCCAATAAAAAATCTTAGCTTCTTTCCCTAAGTAATGCATTAATTGCTGGTGACCACTTGTATCAGTAACTCATGATCAGCTAACAGGTTTGAGCTCGGTCACCAATCCTGTTACGCCAACATATGTACTTAATCAGCTTGGTATCAGGCTTGACAAGACAGAGGTACTGCATGCATGCATATATCTCCTATATAAAGCTAAGGAAGTGGTAGGACAAAAAAGAAAAAAAGAAAAACACACGGATTCCCGGGAAATATCTCATATAATTACAGGAAATGATTATAATATTATGATATTGCAAACCTTTGATTAATTCCCAATTAAATTCGTGTTCAATCCTTAAGTTGGCTTGGATTTTGTTCTTACATTTTTCAACGTCAACTATTTGGCGCTAGAAAGAGGGCCCCAACTTGGAAAATAGCCATATCTCTTCACAATAATTCATAAAATAGTATCATGGACGAATTCTCAGTATTTGAAAATCAATCTCATACCCGTTTAGAGCAGACCAATGATCCAAGAAACCCTGAAAGGCGAGGTCAGAATAAAACCATCGACCCTCAAATGGCGACAATGAAAGAGGCCATTGATAAACTAACAAACATTGTTAGTAGGCTAGAGCAAAATCAAGCTCAGAATCTATCACAGGATATCGAGGCGTAGTCTCCACGTCAAGAAAAAATCAGGCGACTTCCCACCAGGAGAACCTTACAATTTTCAGGTGAGGAATCTTCCAAAAGTCGAACTGAGGAAGTCAAAAGTTCTCTTGTGGCAACAAAGCCAACTACCAGAAGGACAAATAGTGTGTTCAATAGACTCGGCTCCAGCATTCTTTGACACCTACAAAAGAACATGCTGAGCCTCGCGGTAACCATCCTACTGAATGACCTGAACTCGAGATGAGTGCCCTCAAGAAACGAATAACGAACTTGGAGGCTAAAAATTAAGGAAGCACGGAAAAGTACCTTACTAAACGCCATTCACCTTTTACTGAGGATATCTTGGCGGAACCACTACCTGAAAAGTTGAAGATGCCACAGTTAACTGGGTATGATGGGGAAGGAGATTCTCTCGGCCATTTGGACAAATACGCTTCTTGGATGGAGCTACAGGGAGTTGGAGATGCTATCATGCGCCGTGCTTTCCCTTTAACCTTAGGAGATAAAGCTCAGCGATGGTTCCAAAGGTTACATCAAAGATCTATAAAAAGCTAGTAACCATCCTGCTGAATGACCTGAACCCGAGATGAGTGCCCTCAAGAAACGAATAGCGAACTTGGAGGCTAAAAATAAAGGAAGCACGGAAGAGTACCTTACTAAACGCCATTCACCTTTTACTGAGGATATCTTGGCGGAACCACTACCTGAAAAGTTGAAGATGCCACAGTTAACTGGGTATGATGGGGAAGGAGATCCTCTCAGCCATTTGGACAAATACGCTTCTTGGACGGAGCTACAGGGAGTTGGAGATGCTATCATGCGCCGTGCTTTCCCTTTAACCTTAGGAGATAAAGCTCAGCGATGGTTCCGAAGGTTACATCCAAGATCTATAAAAAGCTAGAATGACCTCGCCTCGGCGTTCTTGCCCAGTTCTTGGGACGAGGACTACACCAAATGAGAGGTTAGTAAGCATCAAACAGGGAAAGACCGAATCCCTCAAGAGTTACTTGAACAGGTTCAATAAACAGTCCATGGAGGTGGAGAAAATCTCTAATGATGCCGCACTTATGGCAAGTCCTTTCCGAGTTAAGACCAAAGACAAGATTCTGGTGGTCTGTCCATGGGGATGGACCTGGGACATACCACGAACTCTTGGGCCGAGCTGAAAAATATATAAGTACGAAGGAAGCCACAACAGATCAGGAGGATGCCAAGCAAGTCCCTCAATCTCCACAACGGACAAAGGAAAAAAAAAACAGATAAGGATTCAAGTCGGGAAAGAAGAAGGGACGAAGGGATCAAGGTCGTTCTAAGCGATACCCCGACAAATTTTGCGAATATCACCCCCTCAATGCAACCTTGGAGGAAGTCTTTCTTCAAACTGAAGAAAAAGAAACCTTCTGCCGACCTCCACAACAAAGGAAAGAAATAACTGGAAAAATCAAGGGAAGTACAGTCGTTATCATAGAATGATAGGGCATAACACTGACAACTGCTGAAATCTGAAGGAAGAAGTGGAAACACTCACTCGGAGAGGTCACCTACAGGAATTTGTAGCCAAGCCCCAAGGAGCAAACCCGGCTGGGTTCCAACAACCTAATTAGCAAGGAACATCTTAGCTAGCCCGACCTGGGTCCTAAGTTCATAACCCACAACCTCGTGCCGATATCCGAACACTGATAAATGGGAATCAATGCCTTGAGGGTCGTGAAGAACTAGGCGCAGATTGGCACATGATGCCCATCATCCTTGAGGACGGACCTGGGACATACCACGAACTCTTTGGCAGAACTATAGTGTGATGTGCCCAGTGTCGGAGGTCGTCACCTCACCAGACCCCGAATGGTTTGGATTTTCAGAAAAGAACGCACATGGAGTCTTTAAAAACCAAAGCGATGTGCTGGTAATAGCCTTGAACGTGGCGAGGGTACAAATACACCGGACCTTAGTAGACAATGGGAGTTCGATAAATGTACTCTACTATCAAACTCTAAAGCAGATAGCTATACAAGATCGGTACCTTTAACCCTACTCCAGGAGACTGCAAGGATAATATTGAAGCCTTTCATTCGAATAATATTCTATTCTGCCTCCAAAACTTGACCATCAAAATCTACTAGTACCGTCTTGACTATCTTATTAGTATCGATAGTTCCTCCTGACAGCACACTAATCTCGAGGGTACTACCAGTCTCTACTCCTACTAAGTTCAGTCTTTCTAAACATGCATCAGATATATATTAAGTTCAGTCTTTTTAAACATGCATCAGATATAAGAGAATGTGTGGCTCCCGAGTCTATTAGAACATATATGGGGATACCAGAAATAGATAGTATACCTGATATCATATTAACATGCTCAAGATGTGAAGGAAATACAGTATGGAAAATAGTTAAGACATGCACATGAATACTAGAATAACTAGTATACCTGCAATCACGTCAGAATCCTCAGCTGCATCCATAGTAAATACTCTTGCTTTCCCTTTCCTGTTCTGGTCCGGGTTCGTCTTCTGATTGGAACCCTGGGCGAACAGGACACGACAATTTGATGCAAAGTAACCCGGCTGGCCACACTTATAGCAGACACCATTTCCAAATAAACTCTCCTTTATGCAACCTCTGACACTTAGGGCAGTGTAAGGTGAAATTGGTCATCTGTCCCCCTGTTGGTCTTGGATTCTGCATCTTATTAAACGTTTGATTCCGGTTCTGATTTTGATTACGGTTTGGACCTTGCCACTTTCTCTTTTGCCACTTTCTCTTTCCCTGATATCTATGCTCATTATGGTTACCTTAGTTTCCCACTTTCACGCCGACATAGGCTACTGCTTGAGCCTTCTTCACTACCTCTCTGTAAGTTGGTAGCTCATGTGAACTGACTATCCGCCAGACCTCCAAGCATAGGCCCCTCTCGAAATGCCATACCTTTTTGAACTCAGTCTCCACCAGATGTGGAGTATAACGTGACAGTTCCTCGAACTTCCTCTCGTATTCAGTTATATCCAATTCACCATGTACCAAGCGTAGAAACTCAGACTCCTTGTGATCTGTAAGGGCTTATGGAAAAATTTGTCCCTGATCTCAATCTTAAATTCGTCCCAAGTCAGAGTTGCTTACTGTTCTTCACTCCTTGTCTAGGATGCAGATTTCCACAAAAATCCAGCTCTTCCGACTAACATAAACTTTGCACAGCCTACATTCTTATCCTTGGGACAAGATATGTGCCTGAAGATCTTCTCTATGGCCTAGAGCCACTCTTCCACTGCCAGTAGACTATCTTCGCCATTGAACGTAGGTGGGTTGTATCTCCTGAACTGTTCTATCATTTGCACTGTAGAGTTAACTGGCTGTGGAGCTTGTCTAATCTCTTGCATCGCCTTAAGTAATTCCTTGATGATGTCGGCTTGAGTTGGTGGTG
>CAIGRO010155457.1:0-12261 GCA_903798355.1 Fraxinus baroniana | reverse complement strand
AAAAAAAAAAAAAAAAAAACAAGCCAACTCGACTCGGACCCGCCTTGGCTCGCTAAGGCCCGAGCCTAAATTTTTTGACTGAACTTTTGTCGGCTTAGGCCAAAAAAAACTCGAACTATTTTTACTCGAACCAAGCCCAAGCTTCAAATTTTGACTCGTGACTTGGCTCGACTCAACTCATTGACACTCCTAGGGTTGCATGTGCTTCTTCTCACATAATTATGTTGGCGTCATATTTTATTAGTATTTAATATTGTCCATGAATAGTGTGTTCAAATCCTACGAGCTTGTTTAGTAGAAACTTATACATAATTGTTAAATTAATATATATTACGTTGTTGCTCTTGAAGAATCACAATTATTCAAATATCAATTTTTTATTAGAAAATTATTTGTTCGCGAAGAACATAATTTTTTAAGATCTAACATAAATACTATAAATCTCGATAAATATCATAAGTTGAAAATTAAGTTATTTCGTGTTTCATACACAAATATTTTGTTTACCTTTCTTTGTTAAATTAATCATTTTTAATCATTTTTATTAGAAGTAATTGCAAATTGTCAGTTCCTAGACTTAAAGGGAAAAATGGCTTTGATTATATACAACTTTTATCATGTATTGATTGTTATTATTTTTTTAGTTACTAGTCGTTGACACATGCATTGCATGAATTTTGTATTTGTTGTGTTGTTATTAGTGTAAAAATTATAGATATTTAAAAAAAAGTTGTTCAAGATTTATTGGATTATTCAAAGTCTTGAACCTCGATAAAATTTGAAAACACCAGACATACATAAATATGTATTGTACAATGATATGGAACAAAAATATGGGTATTCATGCTTGTGATTTTTATTGTTGTACGAGAGATGCATGCGGTAGTCCTTCTTCGAGTTCTGTAGCCAGGCGAACTAGAAGACAATGGGAAATGTTTTATAGAAATTAGTACAATGGGGCGAAGAAGGAAGATGCTAATAAAGGGGGTGTGAATCATAATGAAGGTTCAAATCTTGAAAATAATGAGATTTCTAGGAAAAGGGGTGCGAAAAGGATAGGAGAGAGTGTTAATGACAGTTTGGGTTCAGAAATTAGTGGGAATAATGATGATAAAATTGGTTCAGTAAGTGGCAGCTCGAGAGGAAAGAAGAAAAGTGGTAAGAAGATTGACAGTGTTGATGATCAAATTATTGGCTTTTGTTCTAAATCCGGGCCAATTTCAAATGTAGCATGTGGTGCTTTTAAGAAATGCGTGTTTTCTTATATTGATGAGACCGTACAGTGTAGAGGAAGACCCCAAATTGCACCTTCAAGTAAGGGGATGCATGTGTCTATTGATGAATCAGTTGATTTAAGAAAGTCAGTGTTGTTTGTTGATTCAGAAGATTCAAATAAGTCAATGGATTTGGAATCATTTGTTGCTGCTGATTCTATTTTTGATGATTCAAGGATGTTAGAATCAAATTCGAGCAGTGAAGAGGAGAATGATAGTTCTGATAAGGCTAATAAGTTAATATTTCATCGACCTCATGGATTTGAAAGCATCGGATACTGATAATTCTAGTTCTGATGATTCAGGGATCTTAGAATCAAGTTCGAGCAGTTAAGAGGAGGAAGATGCAATTTAGAATCAAATTGGAGATGGCACCGATAATATGAAATTGAGCAAGAGAGAGAATGATGATTTAAACAAAAGTAGTTTAAAGAAGAGAAAATTTCCTAGAGTACAAGATTTGGTCGATTGCAACATGGAGCATGATAAAGATCAAACGAGTATGGCAAGACATCTACCTCCATGATTTCTAGGCCTCAAAAGAAAAATCTCGACTCACAAGCTGAGAATGAGGAGTCTAAATTACAAACAAAGGACAGCTGCAACACTACATGTGTGAAAAGAACTGATAAAAAAGGAAGAAGGAAGATTGGGACACTAACTGAAGTGAGAAATATTTACTCAAGTAAGATGTCTCTTGATTGCATGGGGATGAAGCATGTGAAGGCATACCTTTTAAGAAAAAAAACTTTCAGAACAAAAAATCCTGAGTCAATTAAGATGTTGATAAATGCAATAGAGAAGAAAGCACACAAACCTGTAGAAAACATAATTCTGTTGATATCGATGCTATGAATCCTAAATCATTGCCATTTAAGTTTAGTTTTGAGGATGAGGAGCCATCTCCGCCAGAGAAATAAGAATGGGAGAAGGAAATTGATTCTCTTTTCTGTGACTTGGATATGGGTCTCCGGGAATCTGAGTTCGGCTGCAAGAATTCTTCAATAGTAATATCATAGCTCTCTTTGCTTGATTTGATGAAAACTTTAGGCTTGCTAGCTTGATAAGGTAATTATTTACCAAGGATATAAGCAACTCTAAAATTTAAAAAATTATTGCCAAATATGGTTGATTATGTTGTTACAGAAACCAATTACCAGCCATATCACGTTTTCAATACCCCTTTAGGCTTCTAGTTGGTACGTTGATTTTGTGAATTTCCATATCTTCTTCTGTAACTTTGATTTGCCCAAAGTATGTATCTTTTATCTATCATTTTTACATTTTGTTGTCTATTAATGAGATACCAATGGCTAGAGGGCAAATTTGTACCTTTGCATAATAGCTCATCAAGATGAAAAATCGACATCTAACCATGTATTTAGATGAGTTTAGAAGATTATTAATGTTTCAAAGTCTGTTATTGTTGGGCTAAATTACATTTTTTAATAATATGTTTGTGATAGTCGAGGAGAGCATGATCCTGGTCTAGACGATCAGATAGGAATTAAATGAAGATATTGTACTGCTGTGGTTCTTGAAATTGAAGATAATTTACCACATTTTGTAAGTAATGAATTTTGCCCACTTAGCTTCAAAAAGAAGTCTCGTATGGTTATTTCTACAAATACCGTTTACTTAGTTTTCTATTATTCTAGATTCTAGACATCATGGTGACACTAGGTATTCTCTAGAATATTAGACATCATGGTGATGCTAGGTACTTTTTTGGAATCTCAGGCATCATGGTGATGTGAGTTTTTAGTAAGAATATTCGTAAATGCACTTAATCTTAAGTCTGGCCCTACAACCTTGTAGTGTATAATATTAGATTGTTATGGTTATATAATTCTGCTAGTGACTTGAGTAATTTGATTGGTCAAATTTCCAGTCATATTTGAATGTAGAGTATTGGAGGAGTTTGTTTGAGCATATCTCGATAATTAGCTTGACATTATTATTGCACTTGGTAAACTATAACCATTCTTCCTATGAAACTGTAGAGATAAAACTAATTTGACTGGTGTCATGACAGCAGAGTTGCACGTATAATGTATTTGTCTTGTAACTTAGATTACACAGATAATATAATAGCAGCTAAGGTAAACGGGCTTGAAAGCATATTGTGACGCTCTGAAATTTTCTACAGTTATTCATTTTGTCAACCTAAATCTGCAAGACATAAGTTCATATAAGCTTGTTCAGTTCCACTTAAAAGTAAGGCAACTTTATCTCTAAGTAGCTTTTAGTTTACAAACATGTTTTGTATAGCATATACCACCTCCCGGGAGATAGGACATGAGATACTTCTATGAATCACATAGTTATATCTTCGACCATAATAAGTTTCAGGATTCTTCTAGTGGAAATCCCAGTTCTTCATGCTTTTGAATTTATGTGGAGAAACATAACTTGAGATATCTTCATTGAGGAACTAAGAAGGCTGCTTTCTGGACATGGTAAAGGATACATTACTTCACATGCTCTTGGTACAAGCAAAACCCGACTCACCATAATGTTCCTACAGTCATTCATGAAACTCTATCCAACATGTCGTACTGTAATTATTGATCCTTGTGGCATGCTCCTCACCTGGGAATAGGGGTGGGCATGGGTTGGGTTGGGTTGGGTTGAGTTTTGCCTCAACTTAAACCCAACACAACATTGTCTGTTTGTTCGAAATCTAACCCAACCCAACCCAATTATATGTCGGTTGAGTTAGGTTGGGTTGGTATGTTTGAGATAAACTTATTGCATAAAAATTAACATCATCTAATTTTTTGATGTAAAATAAAATTAATCCCAAAGTGAGAGAGATGAAAAATCTCAGCAACTTGTTTTTCAACATTATTTTCTTCAAGAATTTCATGTGCAAATGAATAATCCCAGCAAACCCATTGGATGAATTTATTGGTACTAGTGATTCCCATCATTAATCAGTAACCCTCACGCCCCCTTCTCTTTTTTCCCTAACCCAAAGCATCCCCAATCATAAGATCATTTCTGTTTCATACATCAAAACACACCCCTTCGGTTCTCACAACAAAAAATACCCAACTGCTTAATTGCAAATATTCAATATGGATGTGTCAATTATAAGTACAATACATACCACATACCCTTCTGCTCAAGAGTCGGGAGTTGGGAGGAATACCATTGTAATCTAATAGTGCTAAATCAAAAAGATCAAAATAAGTATAGAGGCATTTCTCTCTTTTAGGCAGCTCCTAAGCCTCAACATAAGCCAATAAATAATACTAACCAATTATAATTAATTTAAAATTGTGCACATAAAAAACATATATCATCTTAGAAAATCACGATAAATATTTCAATATATTAGAATTCCATTCGTAAATAAAAACATGAAGTAGAAGAACGAGGTAGGAGATAATAAACCAACAAATAAAATTGACAAAGCAAGAACACAAATTAAAAATAGCAAAAAGTCTGGGACAAAAATTAAACAAATAACCAGCTATTTGCAATAAAAATGTGTTCTTTGTATATAAAAGAAAAACAAAAACATAGGGACAACAACGGATGTAATTTAAAATAAAGTTCTATTGGCTTTCCGTCACTTGTCGGTGATTGTATATAGCCAATCATCGATTGTCTACCATTGAAAACTTGCAATGTCGCTAATGAGAGAAGGGATTGCCTGTCAATTAGGACTTCTCAAAAATATGTGAAGATTCTGAAAATTTTTAAACTTTAGCTTCAAATAGTAAGTTCGGGTATCCCAATTTTAACTTCCAAAATTCAAATAGATCGAAGAAAGGGAATTAACAGTGATATATTAGGGAAAAGCAAAAAAATTTCGGTACAGATTCATACCTATGCGCGTGTTTACTGTAGATGGACTTGCCCTTTTACTGTGAATGGCGTCGAGGATCGGTGGTTCGTTAGTGGGTAGGGAAGGGTTGGGATGGTCGGAGCGAGAGAGATGGCAATTTGAGAGAGAGAAAAGGCGATTTGTGCGAGAGCAATGTAGATTGAAAATCATGGATGATGGACTTGCCCAGTTGCCCTTTAGGGTTTTGTTTTTAAACTCTCTTTTTTTAATTGTTGGGTTTCGGGTTGGGTCGGTTTGGATCGGGTTTGGGTTGTTAACCCACAACCCGACTCAACCTAACCCGATTAGCCAACTTGAAACCCGCCGAAAAAAAAAAAGCAAAAAATCAACCCAAATCGATCAATTTGGGTCGGGTTGGTTTGGGTTTTGCCCACTCCTACCTGGGAAAATGAATTTCGAAAGTGGAATGTTGCCTTGAGTTGTCTGCTGAGAAAAATGTCGTTTCTCTAGAAATTATTAGCGAAGTAGGCAGTCACAGGAAGATTGTAAACTTGAAGATTTAGGTGATATTACGAAACCTGATAATGGGATGCTTTGGCAGCTTGTTTATGGTATTCTTGGTGCTGAAAATATATCGAAAATTCCTCCTTTGATGGCTCAGTTAAGTTGCTTAACAGTGAGAATGTTTCAGTTCATCACTTTAGCTTTTCACTACTCGTGAATTAAACAATATTTCGAAAGGTTGCTCATGTTATGTGAACAAACATTTTCTTTTGGCTCTGTCATTCTAAATATATGAGTTTATAAATAAGAAGAAAAAATGATGCATGGAATAAACACCTAACTATTTAAAGTACAACCTCTTTTTTTAAGAATATACACAAGAAATCAGCTTATATACACATAAAATCTTGTATCTTTAGATTCGATGATAACTGAGTTTTGGATAAAAATTTAGAGAGAAAGGCTGGACCTATTGATATACTTTAGTGAACTTTGCGTCGTTTCAACTTCCAAGCTATTGAGCTTTAAAATCCCAATATATGACCAAAAAGAGTCCATTTTTTCAATAATTGGAGATAAAACCAAAATCAACCATACACGAAGAAGGAAATACGCATTGAATAGGGGGTTAAAATGAATAAAATAGAGTTCTGGGATTTAGTTTCGATTATGGGATTACTAATTATTATATAAAACTAAAAATGAGTGGTTTGATTGCAATTTGGATTTAATGGAGCACTGAGTAGCACTATATGAAATTCGTCTTCCAAAAAAGAAGAAAATGGATAGAAAAAAAGAAAGAAGAAAAAGAAGGGAAAACCTAGCACCGCCACCTTTCTTTACCTTCTCGACAGTGACTCTAGCAAAAAGGGAAAAGAAGAAAAGGGGAAGAAAAGAAAAAAGATGAAGAAAGAAGAAAAACGACGAGGTGTCTAATTGAAACTTGAAGGATCCGACACATATCTCATACACATACCCATATCGTGTTCGACATGGGTAATCCAGCTATTTCTAGAGTACGAACATCAGAGAATACAACACATACTCACTAGATATGTTTTAAATTTTTTCGAGGGGTTAGATAGGTGCTTTATTTGATTTGATGCATAAAGTACAAAAAATTAATAATTTTTTCATAAATTATTTATTTGTTTTGAATTTTTCATAAATTATTTTTTTGTTTATTGTTGTTATGTAAATGATTTGCCGCTTTGAAACGGGATCGACATGTCCAGGTCGCGAGTGTCGAGGGGCTCGGGGGAAACACCCCGAAAGGCGGGATCATCCTATCCAGTCAGGTCGAGGGGGTTCGGGGACAACGCCTCCAATAGGGATCGACCTAACCAGTCAGGTCCCGGGGGTCGAGGGGGGCAACGCCCCTGATGGGGATCAACCGACTGGTCAAAAGGAAAAAGAAAAAAAAAAGCATCTTAATTGTTAGCACTATTTTAAAAAAAATCCCCACGATGTTCATGTCTTCGCATGTTGGTATCTCTGCGTCATTTTTTTTTCCTTTCTTTTAAATAACAATTAAGATGTTTAATTCATCTTTTCACAAAGAACACAATCTAGATGAGTTAATGACAAATTGTTGGGCTAAAAGGCAAAAATAAAACGAGATTATTTTATTTATAATCTCTTTCCGCTGACATTGCCGGTAAAAGTAACATATATATATATATATATATAGACACACACACCCACATTTAAACTAATCTTTAAGCATATAAGAAAAACTCATCAAATTCCTACACTTCATTATAAAAGCACGAAATGTGTAGAATTACAAAAAATTAATATTCAAACATCACAATCAGAATCAACATTACCCTCACGAAATCTATAGTCTAAAAAAGATCTCATTCAATGAACATGAATTCACACTACCTCAGAAGAAATAAACGACACTCGAAATTACATTAGATTCAAATAACATATGCAACAAACAATAAAGATGCTATATCATCCTNTTTGGATCCACAATTAATCCTATGAATCTTTATGATTGGTTGTGCTTGATTTTTTTACACTAGAGAATATGGAAATGGAGAAAATTATAAATTTGGAGGACGTGTAAATAAAATAAAATTGGAGGATCGAGTAGCGAAAAACTTGGAAAATGAACCGTGTTTTCTCATTGAATACTGTTGCATCTACAATGGTTCACTTTTTTAATATAGTAGGATTATACTTGGTGCGAATGGCATGGATCAATTACATAATATTCTTTCGAATGCATTCAAAAGAAAATAAAAGAAATTACATATTTGGAACTTATGGCTAGAAGTGGATAAGATCTGGTTCGGTCCGATTCCAAAGGGAACCGAATTGAACCAAGTCCCAATGAGAATTTTAGAAATTGAACTATTGGTTCCATATCCAATTATAGAACCAAATCGGAACGAAACCAATCGGTTCCCATTTGGTAAAGTCCAATTCTGTTTATTGAAAAAAATTATACAAATAAAGTATAAATTACTTGTCAAGTTGAAAATAGACAAAAATAGAGTAAAACCACTTGTCATTCTTATAATCTAACAATATAAAAAATCTATTAAATAAGACAACAAATAAAAATTCACTCCAAAGTTCAAGATCAACTTTTAAAGGTGAAAAAATAATAAGTTATTGAACACAGCATAAACGGTAAGATTTTGATCGGAAATTATTTCTTAAGAAAAATCATATAAGAATAGTCTGATTATTTTAGTAATTCTTAAGGATCGTGGTTTTTTTATGGCCAACTACTTTGAAAACAACAATACATTTGAATTCTTATTTTGAACTAAAAATATATTTTTTCTATTGTGTTGCATTAAAACTATGAATTTGTAAATTATTTATAGAATTATTTAGAGTTAAATTTCAATTACCCATTAAAGGAAAGAAGAAGCATTTGGGAAATGGAATTTTAACATAAGATAATTTTGGGGTCTAGTTTTTAAAAATGCAATGCATCTTGGTTTAAGTAAAAAAAAAATTGGGAGAACCAGATTCACTGTTGGTTCTCAAGAAAATACTGAGAATTAGACAGGAACCAATCTATTCTCGATGTATGGTCCCAAAGCCGATCCATTTAATAGAGGAATCGAAGCCAAACCAACCCACTTGGTTCAGGTCCGATTCCACTGGTTTCGGGAAAAAATGCTCACCCCTACTCATGACCATATATTTGCTTGAAAAAAAAAATAAATAAAAATAGATTGTCGCAACTTAAAATCAAATGACATGTACATTCCTCCTACTAAATTTGTAGTGTTCGTGTCACGATAACTTTTTGGGACCATACGAAATCCTATCAATTTCATTTATTATATAGATACATATAATTGGCATCATGGTTTATAATACTTTAAAATTTATATTAATAAATTCATATTTTATTGATTCACGATTTTCAAGGAAAATTTAATGTCAGTTTGGAATATAAATTATTTATTTTGAATAATAAAAGCATGTTATTTGCATTATTGAATTTTGCACAAAAATGAAATTTTAAATTTAATTGTTAAATTTAGATGTTGTTCATTTAAATATCCAAATTCCTTTGAACTATTTGATATCATTGATTTAAACATCAATTGACTATTAGAGTTAATTCTTAATAGATATTTTGAACATACTATATGGATGCCGTTAAATAGTTCAATAATGATGCGAAATGAGAATTCAAATGAACATTTAACAAAGAACTAGAAGATTCTTCAATCTAAAGAATTCCTATATGATGTTTGTTCTTTTTATTGAAAATTGGCCGTTGATCATCACTAGTTAAAATATGGAGTGAATTCCTTATATTTCTGAAAATTAATTATAGTGATATATGAGGTCCGTCACCTTTCACGTTGACCATCTAAATATTATTTGTATCTAATAGATTTGATACACCTACTAGATGAATACATGGTGTTTGCAACCTAAAGCTTTTGAAATTATGGCTCAAATTTTAAATTATGAACATAATTTTTAGATTATATATACAATAAGACGGTGTGTTTGTCAATGCTAGTGAGTCTACATTCTAGGCTTTTGGTATATGTTGGTTGGAATATCGACGAATGGTTTAATATTATTGCTTGTTAAACATTTCCAATCAATTTCTTACTCATTACTATTGAAAACAAAGTACTTTTCTTTTCTATTTAAGGAATGCTATTACGCTTCATGTCAACTTCATAGTTCTCCCTATTATAACTTGGCTTATGGTTATAGCTTAATATTTCTATCTAATTGTTTTAATAGTACTATATATGTAAAATTGATCTAACACAATGCACCGAAATGGAAAATAAAGAATTTTGAGAATAAATGAGTAGTTTGAACATTTATTTCAAATGGGTGATATTTTATAACACGATTTGCCGATTGTCAATTTGATTAAATAATTCTCTCAGCATTAGGGGGATAAATTTAAAAAATTGAAAATAATGTACAAATGCATCATTGTCTAAATCCTCGCAAAAGATAATTTAAATCAAAAATGCAAAAGATAATTCAATTAGATGTATTTACTAATCAAAGAAATCAACAATATCTCATACATCATCTTTAAACGCCCCAACTCAAATTAGCATCCAGAATGACGATTAGTTAATATTATAATTTAAATTTAAGGCACGCCTAAAACGTGATGCTATTCGATTATAATACAAAAATCTAAATGAAAATGGAGCAATTAGAAAAGATGGTCACCTTGAGGAGGTATATATATTATTGATGAGTATTCCGGTACCTAATATGTTGAAATTGAGATATCTCTATAAATTATGTTGTTATGAGAAAAAAAATAGAATCGAAAAAGAAAAAGTTGTTGACAATACTTTTTGCACACGACAAACTGCATTATATTTGAATAGTAAGAAATCGAAATAAATTTGTTGGAACATATCAATCGAATAAATAAATGACCAAATAAAAGAACGTAGTTCCAGCAATTAAGTTTACTAGAGAGACATGAGATTTTTATTTATTTTTATTTAAAGGAGGGCGGTACCTCCAAAATTTTATTAATCTGCCATCACTTATGGTGGGGGAATACCGTGATTACATGAAAATAATGAAAGCAATAAATCAGAAAGTATTATTTCCCTTAGAGTAAAAATAAATGACGAATGTTAAAGAAGTAAACGAAAAAGTACGACTCCCTTTACAATAAGAACTAATGCAAATTAAGGCAAAAATAATTTTAGGTTAAGGAAACTTATGTTGCACGGATAATTTTTGTCCTAGAGTTTCTACATTCTTAGATTTGATTGAGACATGTACCAACTTGTTTTTAGAAGAGCAAGTAATTTGAGAATTTGTTTTAGTAAAGCCTAAACCTTTCCTGTTCCCAGCGGGATTATTCAAACCTAACATGTTGTCAAGCTTATTAAATCTACTAGAAAAAGATGAAAATTGGGCACTAGATTTCTCAAGATCACTTGTAAAAGTCTTATTATAATTTCTAAGGACTTTTTCTCAACACTCAACTCATTCAATCTTCTCGTTGACTCCTCAAGTTTGACTTCTAATCTTCTTTTCTAATTCAGTTCATGTAATTTCTTAAAAGCAAAGCTATTAACCTTCTTCAACTTAATGCTCTCTACACACAGTTGGTCAAAGGCCTCTTGTGTATACCAATCATCTTTTGATTCTTCCTTTGAAGAGTCGATTGCTCCATGTCCTCAAGTGTTTCACTCCCCTCTACACGTTCACTCTTAACCATAGAAGTGAACGTCATATAATTTCCTCCCTTATTAGGATTGGAGTTCTTACTTTGATTATTGGAATTAGACTCGTCATCAGTACGCGTAGCATTCATAGCCTTACTTAGGGTTTTCTTATAACTTGAGAACTCAAATTTAACATGTCCAAAATCCTGTCACTCATGACACCTCACGGATTGAGG
Source organism: Fraxinus baroniana (assembly GCA_903798355.1). Taxonomy (NCBI): domain Eukaryota; kingdom Viridiplantae; phylum Streptophyta; class Magnoliopsida; order Lamiales; family Oleaceae; genus Fraxinus; species Fraxinus baroniana. The sequence goes on along the minus strand of CAIGRO010155457.1, from coordinate 797 downwards.
CATTTTCCTGACATCCCTAGTATATATCTTATATCATTCCTATTTTTACCAGAGCCGCCTTTGAAAAAAAAAAAGGAAGTCTCCTATTATTTCTAAAGAAATTCATAAATTTCCGAGTAAAGTAGGCAAACTCTTCATCCTTTAGTGCATAATCATCAGTTTGATTATTAGTCTCTTCCTTGACCATGTTTGGGGCAAAAGACTTTTTTTCTTAAACTGGAGTAGGCTAAGTTTATATATTTGGAGAGATCCTACAAGTTCTTCTATTTTAATAGCATCCAAGTTTTTGCTTTCCTCAATAGTTATAATCTCATATCTAAATCTCCTAGGTAGGGATCTCATCACTTTTTTCACAATACTAACTCGGATTCCCCACCTAAGTTGAGACTAGATTTCACTATAAGGGACTTAAAAGGATGTGAGAGACTCAATCACACCCCTAAACCTACCCAGAGCAACACAAGCCACAGTTCAAATCCAACTATCTGGATAATGTCCCTAAAAGCACAATCTTGGACTCTTCACATCATTTCATTCTTTTGTGCCAGATGGACAGAGCCAACTTAAGTTTATAGGCATAAATCACACGCTTTCACAAATCTTCACCTTGGTTTACTAATCGCATGTGACACATCGAAAATGTATTCAACTTTGATTACCACAAGTGTACGAATCATTCAAGTAATAAAATGGGTTTTTTAAGTCCAAGTAGCGTTCCCACAGAGATTGAATTAGTTTGAGTTTTACCTATTTTGACCTTAACCGAAACTAAGAAAATTCAATGAGATGATTAAACT
>CAIGRO010155432.1:0-12323 GCA_903798355.1 Fraxinus baroniana | reverse complement strand
TCGGCCGAAAAAGCTGCTGTGTTCATTTTAATTTCTGCAGATTGAATTTACTTTGATTAATTTCTTGTATCTTGGTCCTAATATCTGTGGGTCTGGGCTTTTCATCCCAGCATTTCACAAGTTGCATTGATTTCTTCATTCACGTGTCCAAAATCATAGTAATCTTTGAACATGATGCCTTTCTTTAAAATTATGTTCATTTCAACTTAAATATATTAACATGTTATTAAAAAATGAATTTTGCTACTAATTTGGAGAAACTTGCTGTAGCTAAGAATAGCAGCATGTATCAATTCAAAGTGTTGTGGAATGAAGTTTTAAGTTAAGGCAAAAAATACAATTTTTTATTTTGATGAATTACTTCAATCTTGCATAATTTTGGATGCAACGGCAAAATTTCGTAAGAGAGATGCAATCTAAATCTATGGTGGTACTTGAAATCTTAAAATTTTAGTTTTTCCAGCTTTTTATTATTTAGTGAGAATCATCGTATTAATCCAATTCTAAAAAATTTTGCAAGATAGCTTTTGGAAATTCCTTATAAAGGCTTCCTACGGTGGATTTCATGTTTAGGTTTAGTGGGGATTACTTTGTGAACGAGTTTGGTGGTGGATTAGGGCTGACTTTGATGAGAGGACGCAGTTTTGATGAGTTTTTAGGCTTTTTTTTTGGTTGCTGGGACAGTATCCAAGAATACTAGTATAAAAGAAAATGAGATTGATTGGTTAATTAGAATATTATAGCTTCAAAGTTTCAAATTTATGATGAGAAGGTGCCAGGCAAGGTGTTACTCTTCATTGCAAGGGATAAGCCCCATGGCTTCATAATGAAAAATTATTATAAAAATAGAAAATTAATTTTGTTAACATAAATGATCAATCCAATATAGCAGTTAAACCATTTTAAACTGTGACAGTACTAAAATTTATTTTTCTAAATAAGCACAGTAGGAGTACCAACATAGTAGACACATATGGAGTGTATTGATGATTGTTTGGTTTGTGAAAGATGAGGTATTGGGTGATCTTGGTAAAAGTAAGATAAAGCTCAACCTGTTTGATAATTAATGATGGAAATGGTTCTCAAAGCCTTAAGATGAATGTAAGAAGTTGATGGGAAATGGGAAATTGTTCAAGTTGGCTGTGTTGCATGAAGATCCAAGAATTTCTATTTATCTGTTCTGAAAACCCTAAAAGAAGGAGAAGAAACGAAAAAGTAGAAGTTAATTTCTTGGGGTGTCTGACCAAAGAATCTAGGCATGTAGCTTCGCCCCAAATTTCCAGGCACTCATCCAAATTGAAAAAAATACCTTCCTCATATGTAACAAGGTTATTTTCTTTCCATGGCCAGAGTTCACCTAAAATTTGCCTCTGAAAATACTGGTATACCTCAAACCATGAAATCCTTCTGCGTACTAAATCTTGAATATGAATCGAACTGGTTGTGTACTTCCATTCCGTTTCACAACCTTTCTTTATTTGTAAAGGATTCTCTATTCACATCTCAGTTAAAAATTACCTATGGTGCTCCAGGAAAGAAAAGAATAGGAACTATTATGGAGACAAATTTTCTGATCTTTGCATATACCACAATGATTTTTTCTAGTCTCCTTATGACTTGGTGTGACCTGGTAACTAATCTATTGGACATTTGGACTCGCTTCCACCTCAAGACAGTCTGCGTGACTTGTGCTTGTTAATTATCTACACTGCACAAAACTATTATTGCAGTTTGCTGATTGGATTTTCTTTTCCTCTTAGATGATTAGAAATGAATGATTTTGTAAGCTGTAACATTTTTTTCCCTGATTTATTTATGTGAAAATGGTGTGCATGCTTATGTTCACATCCATGCATGCAAATTATTTGACATACTTGCATCTTTATTTGCATGATTGTGTTGTCACAACCTGAGTCAAAATCACTTGGCTTTGAAGAATATTTATCCGTGCTCTATGGGATTTTGAGTCTGATTCTACAATTTATAATTTTGGTTCCTTTTGTTTCCATTTTAAGGGCGTGTTCGGTAGAGATTTAAATTGAAAAACTAATCGTTATTGTTGACTTTTATTAGACGAGTGAGATCCAATAACGGTCATATTTTCAATTTTAATTGGATTTTAAGCACGACCGAACAAGCCAAGTAAAGGGAAACAACTATTTTTTATGTAACAGTTAACACCATTTTATTGGTTTGTTCAAATTTCAAATTTCATAGTACTGCTGTTAAATATCACTCGCTGATGGAGAAAAAATGGCTCCATTACTTACAGGAATATACATTGTGTATGCTATTATTTGATATCTCATTTTAGGGAAAAATGTAGTATTAAACCTTACCAGGATGTCAACATCATTTTTTAGGAGAAACACCATCAACGCCTAGGCTGGGTTTTAATATGAAAATATGTGCAAGAGGGAGGGGGACATTATAAGCCTTATCTCCAGAATTTAGTGGTGAAATTGCTGGGTCTTAAAAATATTGGAATACATTATTATACATGAATTAAAAATCATTCGTATTGCTAAGTGTATTTTTCCTTGTACAAATTTTAATGAAGAATCCTTGATCTGACCTTTAAATTGTGATAAAAATCCCTTTCTGTATAGATATTTCATGTGTTTAAGTTCTACATGACTACACCTAAAAATAAAAATAAAAATAAAAATAAAAAAATTGAAGTTACCATCCCTACAATTTATTTTTAAATGTTCTTATATGTCATTATAGCTGCCCATGTTGGAAATGCTTTTAGTTGTTTTGCTTTCTAACATTGACTATCTTCTGCAATAGTAATTTCTTCTGTAAATGTGTATCGTCTATCATTCATATAGCTTATTTTGATTTTCTGCAAATGGTATGAAATAATTTTCTGTTCCATTTTCATCCATGTAAACAATAGTATACACATTTCACAAATACATTCTTTGCAAAGAATCTAAGGGCCCGGCTCGTTTGGTCTGTATTTCAAATTTTCAATTTTTAGTTCCAACCTTTGAGTTCATTTTAGTTTTCTATTTCGAGGGTTTGTTTTAAGATTGCTAAAAATACTTTTGATTTGTCATTTTGAAAAATTATTTCTCAAAACAGAAAACTAGAAAAAACGTTTGGTTTGAAAAAAAAAATTTAGAAAAATTATGACATTTTATTCCTTGATTTTTAATTATTTAGTAAAAATAGAACTATTTTATGTTAATATATTATCAAATAATATGTACATTTTAAAGGTGATGAATCTTACAATATTTTCTTCTTGCTATAAAGGTAAAATATAAACAAATAGTAAATTGAGTTCAAAATATAGGAAATAAAAATAAAGTTTAATGAATAATCGTTAAGAGTTTGAACTATATTTTTTATCTGCGTTAATTTAAATATTTTTGTGGAATTTTTATGTGAATAATTGTTAAGAGTTTGAAGTATTTTCATTTTTTTATAATTTTTAATTTCCTATAAATTTCCTATTTTTTAGAATTTATTTTTTCAAAATTTTTATTTTTTAAAATTTTATTATATTTTTCAAAAAATTTAATTTTTAAAATTTTATTGAGTGTGTTCAGAATTTTCATTGAAAACACTCGAAACGTTAAAAATGCGTTTTGAGTTTTATATTATAAGTTTAACCATGTTTTCGAAAATGCATTTTCAGAAATACCAAATCAAACATGGTTTCAATGTTTTGCAAAATTGAAAACAAAAAATAAAATGCATCCTAAATAATTGCTTCTATATACACCAACATGCATTTTTTGTATTGTGAGAAATTATAACATTCTCAATTTTAAATAATGGTCACTCTATCAGAAGGCTCTTACCATCCCCATGCTTTTTATATTAGGAGAACTATTACTAACTTGAGCTATGATGTTTTACTCAAATTCACAATTTTTCTTGTCAGTGATGGAGGGGATAGAACAACTCAGTTGGTCTTGCTTGCAAGCTTGCCGCTTGATCCGTATTACCGGACAATTAAAGGTTTTCAGGTACTCTCTTGATACCACTAGATCTTTTTTATTCTCCATTTATGTTACATTACATTTTTTTAATAGAAATTTCTAATCCTAGAATAAAAAACATACAAATTTTTGTGTACACACTGAGTTTGTAATTGATGACTTTTTCTTTATTGACTTTGAGCCTTGAATTTTAGAAATTGTGAATCCATTTTTGCTCATCAATTTGGTTTTTTCGAGTAGTTTGTATAATGACAACATAGTGGGTGAATAGGTTCTAGATTATGATTTAATACGCTGTTATAATCTTTGCATGTGCCTAAAGTTTAGTTTATCCATCTGGAACTGACACCCATGTGTCTCAAGCAGGAGAGGTTGAAGCAATCTGTCGGAACACGGCTAAAAATGTCTCCAAGTTGCAGAAGGTAGTTTACCAGTTTACCAGATAAATAATAGGCAGTTCTTTCTTACTAATATTGTTCCGCGAAGTTTATTTTAATCGGATGGTGACAAAGGTTAACAGGCAAAAGAAGGAGCAGAGGCTAAAGTTAAAGGTACAACGTCTACCATGGAGTCCTTGACTGCGGAGTTACGAAGTGAGAAGCTCTCCAGCAGCTCTGCCTGGAATTTGGCAAAGCGAGCTATGCTATCACTGGGCTGTAAGGTACACTTTTCAGAAGATGGTGAATGCGTTGGAATTGAAAACGACATAACAGGAATTCCTCCGAAATCTACATATCCGGCTTCAGACAAGGAAAGTAGTGTATATTTGCAGCATGAAAATAAATTAGATCTGTCTGTCTCTGGTTCTGTCTTGGACAATGATGTTTTAATCAATTTGATTACTCGTGTTTGTGAATCTATTTACCCATTACGAACCAGAGATGGAGGGTGCAGATGGCCAGATGCTGAATGTGCTAAAAATTAGGAAGTGAGTTTGTTGCGTTGAAAGCAAATTTTGATGCATTTGATGGACTTTCTACATACGATAGCTATTTTCAGTCAGAGTAGAAGCATTAGGTTTTGAGCCAAGCCTGAGGTACAGCAATATCGTCCAGCCATTTTCAGGATGAAGACCTTTTCTAAAGGAGTCGACGAAATTTTGTAGGTCAAGAATTTTAGTGGAGCTTTAGCAAATAATCGAAGGAATGAATATTGAAGATGAACCCTCATATTTATCATGCGTCATGAGAGTGTATATACAATAGAATGTAGCTTAGTTTTGGGCAGCATCAGTTTCTGGGCATCACTAAAGATTAGCAAAATAGAAGTTGATAGATTCGTCGTAACTCATACAGCTATCAGCTATGGTGATTCAGCTGAGATGATGGGGACAGTGCAATTTAAATGACCGTCGTATTGCAATTCATTGCTCAATTAGCTTGTAATTTGTCATCTAATCGAACAAGTGGCATGTAATTTGCATTCTTGTAAACTGGTTCAGTAATAAAAAAAATTTAATTATGCTAATGGACAGCCTTTTCACTTGTACAGGTGGAAGTTGAATGATTAAGCGTGACATTCGTCTATGTTAAGTAGAGCTGTTTGCCATCGAGTAAATAGTTCCCAAAATGTAATTCATTGAAATAGGCATAATCACATCTTTGCAGCATTTAATCCGTTAAGATTTGAATTGAACTGGTCAAATTTTGATCCATAAGAAATGCAAGTGGTAAAGGCTCAAACAACATCATTTTGAGGAAGAAAAAATTAATATGAAAGTGATCAAACTGCAATGAGTCTTTAAATACAGTGTCCAACTTTAAAAATAAATAAATAAATAAATAAATTCTGAATTTGTTGAGCAATTATAAAATAAAATAAAGTTCAGTTGAAGTAGGTAAAATTCAGTCACTATTTGTGTTTTATCTGATGAAGTTCAGGCACTAAAAATTGTATCGTTGAGTATTTATTCTCTTCATGCTTCAAATTTTCATTAATTAACAAAATTAGAAAAAAAAAACGCCTCTTTGCTACAATTTGCACGCAGAAAAAAGCTTACAACTTCTCCCTTCATGGCATGAAATCAAAGTCATCTTGTTAAAATTTAGAGTTCCATATTAAAATATCAACCATATTAAAAGGAGTGATTCAAACTCATATAAATTGATCTATGTTTTTCATCTTTATTCAATGTGAGATTTTATCCCTTAACATGCCCTATAAGATGGTGACTCGTTTGAGGTGCGCTCAATTTTTTTGAGTATTAATCAGATCGAATCGCTCATTGGAGTCCAGCGGTCTCTGATATCAAAGTTCCATTTTAAAAACTCAACCTTATTAAGAGAAGTGACCAAAACTCTTATAAATTGGTCTATATGTTTTATTTTTATTCGATGTGAGATTTTATCCATCAACACATCTCTTTTGTACTAAACCAGGATTATTCAAGATCAAGAAATGGAATCCATTTTCTGCCCAAAATTTATACATTTTCACAAAGAAAATGACTGATTACTTTTCAAAATCAATCATGCATAAAAATCGTATTATTTACTGTAAGATAAAGGTGAAACTCATGTTTCTTTGTTTGATCTCTATACTAGATGTTGGTTCTCTAGAGTGATATGTTTTCAATTTCTAAGGTTAATATTGGACGCAATAAAAAAGGATGAGAATGAAAAGAAAAATACACCAAAATAAATCGCACGCCCGGTGGGACTCGAACCCACAATCGCCTGATTAGAAGTCAGACGCCTTATCCATTAGGCCACGGGCGCTTCATACAATCATGAGTACCAAATAGTTTAATTCAGATATTTTATCCTTAAAATTCAAATTTCGAGATGAAATTCAAATGACCATAAATTAATTAATTGGTAATGATATTAGGTTGGTTGGATGGTAAATCTTCAGCAGTTAGGAAGTAAATTGGTAACTCACTTTGTCAACTATAGGTAATATGTTGGATGGTTTGAGTTTATTGTTGATTTTGATTTAAGAGTAAAAAATAAGCCAGCCTACAATTTAAACAACTTATAAACCGGGCAAAATGATCTGTAAAATATTGTACTGTTAAGGAATAGAATCTTATATCGAATAAGGATGAAAGCATAGATCAATTTATAAGGGTTTGTGCTACTCCTCTTAATAAAGTTGACATGTTAAGATGAAATCACAAGTTTTAATATGATATCAAAGTCTATTAAATTTCAACGAACAATTCAATTCGATTAAGACTAAAAAAAAATGAGCATGTTGATTTCAAAATTGGTATGCTCAAATGATTTGAGCACACTGATTTCAAAATTGATTTGTTCAAACGAGCTACCATCTTGCATGGACGTGTTAAGGGATAGAATTCCATATAGAATAAAGATGAAAACATAGACCAATTTATAAGAATTTAGACTATTTCTTTTAATAAGGTTGACATTTTAAAATACAACAAGAAGTCTTAACATGAATGACCAGTGAAAATTCGATATTCAAATACTTTTCAAGCATATGTTAGAACATGTTAAAAGAAAATAGTATAATCATAGGAATGACTTAATCAAGTACTAGACACAAAAAACAAAAAAAAAAAGATTCGATTGCCGTCCCACATAAGTCATGAGGTTTGAGAAAATTTGATAGTCCACTTTACATGTTCGACACTTCTATACCGTCTGTATATTGAGCTTGTCATTTTCAGCGAAAAATACATGTTTGAAACTTTGAATAGTTATTTGATAAAAACGTGTGGTTAAAAAATAAGGATAAATTTTCATTTATGTGTAATATTATTTTATTGAAAAATATGATTAAAATAAGAGACAAAAATGTATTTTTAAAAAATGGGAAACAAACACACTCATAATTCATAAATTTAGCATTCAGTCAAATTTTTATTTCAACCGCATATTCATACCTACTAATAATTGTCACACGTTTAGTGAGATTCACTACTATTCATATTCCTATTTGTAAACTATTTCTAAATTTAGCAAACAGAGGCAGTTTTGCCCACATTCCATTTTCAATATATAATTACTGTTCTGTAGTGTACACTAATATTATGGAAATGTTCGATAGAGATTAAAATCGAATTAAAATTGAAAAATTAGTCATTATTGTTGACTTCTATTAGACGAGTGAAACCCAATAATGACTATATTTTTAATTTTAATTGAATTTTAATCTATAACAAACGGGCTTTATATCGATTCTACATTAATTGCACATTTGAACGGAACTATAACAACAATAAATATGACATGGACTAGACCCTTTTACGCTTAAGCACGAAGAATTCAGAAGATCATCAAGAAACTAACAAACAAAAACCCCCCATTACCCAAAATACGTAATGTTGATCAATACTAAAAAAGAATCGAAGCAAAATCTCAGTCTAGTGTACAGTCTAATATGTCTCAGGCGACTTAAAAGTGCCAATAAGGATATACAGTGCATTAGCAGATATGGAATCTCCCCCTGCTTCCATTATAATAAAGTACATTTACTAATTTGTTAGAATACACAAGGCAACAACTATGCTAATCCTCATTTCATTCAAAAACCCGATTTGAAACGGATGAAAGAGCTTCCGGAAAGCATAACTCTGCTGGACCGGGACCTAAAATGCCTTTCTGCTCGGTTATCTTCCCCAGTCCTAAAGCTGAATCTGTCTTTCCATTCTTCTCATCTTCTCTCCAATCAGTCCCTTGCCAATCTCTCTGTGACATCAAAGAAATCCGATTCACAAAAATGCAGGGCAAAAAAGCTTGAAGGTAAGACCCATAAATAATACATGAAAAGATTTCATGTTTCTAGGATAAGTCATCACATGTATTAAATAGCCTGGCTATGTACTCGATGGATTTAAAAACAATCTTTCAACCACTCTATGAAGATGTATATTACCAGCATGTATATCAACATCATTCTACATTTATCTATAGATTTAGACTGCTGTCCCTTTCTTACAACCTAGATGGCTTCATTAATGCAAACCTTGCGAGCAATTCTCACCTCAGAAGGTAAATAAACCTGTAATATATCGAAATCTGATGGCCTTCATGACATTTAAAATAGAACCCTTTATTTCTGCATGACCATTAAAGGACTTCAATTAAGATAAACTAATAATAGATATCTTTATGACTCTTATCCTGCATATGAATCTCAACATATTTCTAAAGGTTCACAAAGTTCAAAGCTGCCCACATTTTTCTGTTTACTAACAAGGAAGAGAGCTTTATCATCACCCTGCAAACAGATGACAAAATATGAGAGAACTAATGAAAAATCGAGCTGTGGTTTTGTTGCCATATGCTTTCTTTGGTTCAATTTACTTACTATCATTAAGATTATATTTTTTTTTGGATAAATAGGCAAATTCTTCAAGAGTAGGGGGCCGGCACATCCAGATATTTTAGAACAAAAAGAAGAAATACCAGGCCCAATTTATCACAATTAAATGCTTAATCAGTCAACATGCAGGTTAAATATATTATGAAACATGGAAAAACTGATTAGCTCGTTAAGTTCCATCAGGTCATGCAAAAATTTGATAGAAGTTAAAGAAATCGCGTTTCTCTTTTACGTCAAGCAATATTTAGGTAACTTTCAATAAAGCAGCAAAAGCAATACCGGAAGGTGGATTGACACATTAGGGTGTGGGTGCTTGTAAAAAGAATTGAAGTAAAAAATATAAAAAAGGTAACTTAATTCTTCATTTTTATGTATTCCAAAACAAAACCATCTTAAGAAGTCATACAATCAAAACATAAAGAGCAAATTATAGAAACACCCTAGTACCCCCACGAAGTAATGGGCCATTTCAAAGACGCCTCATCTCTTTTCAAAGACTACAAGCCTTCCCCGAACTTTGTTATTCGTAACAGATCCTATCGGCCAAAAACAATATACATTCTAAAATAGTAGATTGATGGAGAATGTGTGGTTGAAAAAGAAGGAAAAATTATTGATGTGATGAAAAATATTATTTTATTGAAGAATTGTGATTGAAAATGAGTAGAAGAATGAAAATGAAGATTTTAATGTATATCAAACAGGGGCTAAAAGATATTTTTAAGCTCTATTTTCTCATGTCTTCAAATTTTCTCCCATTTATTAGAAATATTGTCACAAAGTTTTGAAATAGTTAAATGAAATTATGAAAGAATGATGCTAGGTGTACAGAAAATGGTTCATGGAATTTTTATAGACTTTCACTTGGCAATTTTTCATTCATCCTTAGTCCAAAACACAAAAAATGCACCATACAGGTGCTGCCAACATAGCACCTATAACATGCCTGTGAACCAATTCCACACATTTCATGCGAACAACTTTTCAGCAACACATTCCATCAACTTTTATCAAAATCTAGTAAAATTTGATTTTTATCTAAACCAAACAAGGGCATAATAATAAATGATCTATAGCTGCTTTAATGCTGCACTTACTATAACTGCATCACATTTTTAGAAAATTTACTATATAAGAAGAAAGAATCCATGAAATTTGCAGCTGAAAAAGAAACAAAAAAAAAAAAGTCCATACTAGAGTTTAGATTCAGAAATTTGGAATGTCCTCTCCGATTAATCATAGATGTAGGGGTGAGAACGACAATCTAGAAAGGGAGTTTATGTAGAGAAAAAAAGAAGACCAGAAAATGCTTTGGAACTATCATAAGACCAGTAATTCAATTAAAATATAACATCAAAGAACTATATTGGATTTGAATATTTCAAGTGCTCCGCTGAAAAAAAAAATGTAAAGTGCAGCAGGGGTTTTTGTGAAAACCGATACCAATTTATGGACACTATAGCAAGTGGAAACAGGTAACTACAATCCTTTAACGTTATTTAGCAGAACAATCAGTGTGCTTATCAAAAAAAAATTTCAGGCACAAATCATAGCAATAAAGGAACAAATTTGCATAGTTCAAAACTCTTGATACACCCATGAGTTCCTAACAATAGATCACTGTAAAAACAATCCATGGACCATTACGTGTCAAAACACCATAGAGAACAATAGAAATTCTTCATTACCTTTCACAAGATCAAACAATTGATAGAAACTCAAACAAGATCAATAATGCAATTGGTCTAACCAAATACAGAAGATTTATATGATATTTTTCAAGCCACCAGGACTATAGAGAAAAAAACTAATATCTGACATGATAATAATGCATCAGTTATGCTACAGACATAATTGCAATAGTTACTGTGTCGTAGATAAAACAACACGACCAATGAAAACATCTTTCACAAATAATTAGCAGACAATGAACAATGCTGATGTAATGATAGGTCACTTTCAGGGACTCTGTTTGTTTCCTCTCTTCTTGGCATACAATATAATCTTTTAAGACGTATATCGAAACTAATCGTAGGAAATTAGTTAGAACTTTGTTTAAGGCCTAGTGAGCACACAACATTTAGCCCCTGTTTGGTAAACATTCTTTCAAAACTCTTTTTTCTCATACTCATTTTCAACCACACATTCTCACAATAAAATATTCTTCGCGTAAACCCAAAAGTTTTTCCTACTTTTTAACCACATATTCACGCAAAAAAAATTACTATTCAAAAACTCATTTTCTTCAACAAATGGTTGTCAAACAGGGTTTGGATGCAAAATGGTATCAAAACTTTAAAATTGACAACAAAATTATAATAAACAAGATGACTGTTTATATTTCAATTACCCGCACAAGTTCAAGGGTAATCATAAAAATGGTAAGAGAAAGTAGATAACAAAGTTCAAAGAAAGTACCTATCATCGTCATAAAATTCAGTCAAGTTTGTTATCTCCATGTACTCAAGGCTAGGGGTGTCCGTGGGTCGGGTCGGGTCGGGTCGGTTCGGTTCTGCTCGGTTCCAGAATTTTCGGGTATTTAATAAATGGACCCGTCAGGTCCAAATATAATTATGGAGCCGTTCGGGTTCGGTTCCCTTCGGTTCGGTTCGGTTCGGTTCCGTACCATAATTAAATTTTTTAATATTTACAGCAACACTATATAAATATAACTAATGACATTTCATTTGTAATGTATACAAATTAATGTAGCCAAATTCAAAAATATAAAAATAATTAGATGTTTATACAAATTAATGTAGCCAAATTCAAAAATATAAAAATAACTAGATGTCGAATAACACTAATTCAATGCATACAAATACCAAAAGTAGATATTAATACTTATCAACTATTTAATTTAATCATCAACTGCTACGGATTGACTTGCCATGACAAAAAACTCTATAAGAATTGAAAAAGTACAATTAACAAACAAATAAACTAAAAAATATTCAACTAATAAGATTTGATCAAAAAATATAATATATATCTATTACCTGTCTCAATGCCCTCATAAAACTCTGTTTCTTCAATGCAAATGTCAGTTTTGTGTACAAATTAAGGCTTCAACTG
>CAIGRO010155418.1:0-10505 GCA_903798355.1 Fraxinus baroniana | reverse complement strand
AAAAAATTTGTGTGGATTGTCTAAGGTCAATAGGATACAATTTGGTGAAAATCTCAAACTAGAGGTCGTTTCACTTGAATTGGTGTTAAATGGGGAACATTACACTAATTAAGACATAAAAAAAATTTTATCTGAAATTTTCTCTTCGTTACCTCTATGACTCGAACAATTAAGCCTGCAAGGATGTTTAAAATCTGGCGCCATGTGGTCATTTGACTTGAGAGTTATCGGCTGAAACCTTCTCACATGCGTCATTTAGAAGGGTTAAGGGAGAAAATGCTTCAAATAAAATTAATTATTCATATAAAAAAAGATTCAGAAAAAACAGGTCCATGAAACATAAGACACACCAAATGCCTTGGTTAACTGTACCCCACTGCAAGTAGTTATAGCCTTATAGTGCACATTTGGATTCGTTTTAATGTCACTAGGCAATGTTCCTGATAGTCTATCGAAAAATGTCTTTGTTATCTGTCCCATCCGATTTTCCAAATTTTTTATGTTAGCTCTCTGAACTTGCAAGCTCTCATCTATTTGTTACATATGTTGAGTAGATATTTCTGCCAATTTATTCACAAGATCTTCTAATGTTGACTTCTTCTCATTCTGCTGAAAACCTGGCGATGCAGTTTGCTATGGTGCGGTTTGAGCACCATGGTTATTGCTCCACTAAAAATCTAAGTGATTTCTCTATCTAGCCTGGGTAATAGGTGTTAGGAATTTGATTATGTTGTTGTCTTTGAAAATTCTGAGTGTAGTTCACATCCTCCATTGTCTGAATAAAATGAGTTCCTACATTACAATCAACACTGTCGTGGTTCCCTCCACAATGTTTGCATTTCGGTCCTATTGTCTCGGCTACATTCATATGATCCACCTTCTGCGCCAATGATGCCAATTGTGCTGAACTCGCTGTCAAAGAACTTCAACACTCTCCTGGTTCCCTTCACGATGTTTGCATTTCGGTCCTATTGTCTAGGATACGTTCATCTGATCCACCTTTTGTGCTAATGATGCTAATTGTGCTGAAATTGCTGTCTAAAAATCAACTTCGAATAGCACTTTAGCCTACTGTCCTTTTCAGTAGGCTAAAGTGCACTGTGAATGTCAGATCTTCCATGATTTGGTAGATTTGATCCGCGTTTCTTTTTGTGATAGAACAATTGCATGCAGAGTCTACATTAACCCTACTTATTAGATTCAGACCAATGTAGAAGTACTGCACTTGAAGCCTTTTATGCAATCCGTGTTGTGGGCATTAGCGAAGTAAACCCTTGTATCGTTCCCAAGCATCTAAATATCATTTTGAGTCCAGTTGTTGGAATGTGGTAATCTCGTCCCTCACCTTTGCAATTCTTTTAGGTGGAAAATATTTGCTAAGAAATTTCTGACTCAATTGGTTCCATGTAGTGATTGTCTGATGTGGACAAGTGTCTAACCACTCTCTGGCTTAGTCTCTTAATGTGTTTGGAAAAAGTCTAAGCCTGAATACTTCACTGGACACTATTAGATACTCGATATCTGTACACATGTCCACAAATCTTAATACATGAACGTTGGGATTCTTCGAAGCTCTCCCAAAGAATTGTAGCGTGTGTTGGAACATGTTGATCAATCGGTCCTCAGGTGAAAACTTACATGACCAAATGTCGGATATACTATGCTAGATTGGCTTTCTACAACTGGTGGAACATATACTCCCTCATTAGCCTTGCATTTTCATTAGCTGCAACCATATTTAGTTGTGCTGCTTCCAGATTAGCCCCTATGACTATTTGATTTAGACTTCCCTCTATCATATCTTTCTCTTTTGGTTTTGGTGTGTTTCCGACTGTTGTCTTTTTCGAAGGTTAAATGTTCAATCGATTTCCAAGTTAAATTGAGAAAGTTCACCAGTTCTCGAATTTCACATACAAGGTCTTGAAAAAGTAACCAGGAAACACTATAATGTTTTTTTAATAAACTAAACTAAAAAAAAGTAAAATTCAGATTAAAACTATAATTAACCAAACGTAACAAAAGCAGTAGTCATCGACAACAACGCTAAAAACTTGACGTTTGTTACCACAGGTGAACGAGATCATGATCAAGTAATATAGTAGTATGTAGAGTGTCGAACCCACAAGGACTACGTGTTTTATCGAGTTAAAATTAATAATACCATTAATCAAACAGCAATAATGACTTGTAATAAATCTACATCTAATTTATCACGTACTAGAAATCCAAGCAAAAGTTTACCAAATTTTTGAAATGCATTGCTAAGATATTGAATCCTCCTTGTTAATCTATTTTTAGTACAAAATTAAAATGACTCATTGTTATCATGCGAGTTAGTCAAAGTTCCAAATTTATTTAAAAATTTCTCTCGATAGAAATTAAATATAATCTTATATGTGACATTTCTATATCTATATAAAAGATACCAACAAGTAAGAAAACATTAGAACATCTAAAAACCATGTGAAGTATAGAGGTATATCTCTACCCTCTATTGAACCTCACAATGCTTATTACTACGTGCTAACGATTCTATTATCACTCTCGATAACAATAAAATCCACAAATAATTAAACTAATGGACAATTAATTGAAAAGCAATCTAAACCATAATAAATATCCAAACATTAAAACAAATTAACGTCAAAATAATTAATTAATATTAAAAATTTCAAAACAAGGCTTCATCTATATCTTAGCAATGTAAAAATATAGCCTAACAAAATATCGAAATTAAACACGCAAGAGTGAAATGACATCATCAAAAATTGACGAAATGTGAACAAATTTGAAATTAATTGTCTACCTCTGTATGCTCAGCCGCCTTTTTTCTTCTTTTCTGTTTGTATATATAATCACTTCCTTGCTGTCGAATGTATATATAATATATATTGCAAGCAGTAGCGAGTGTGTATATATAATATATGGCAGCCTCCAACTTATTTTCTTTCCTGCTTCTATGCATGGATATATGCAATATATTTCAGCAAAGCGGCCCTGACTATAGGCGGGGTAGGCGACTGCCTAAGGCCCCACTTTGGCAAGGGTCTCGAATGTTATAAGATTAATTGGTTAGTTGAAGAAAAACGAAAAATATATTAGTGAAATTATTTAAAATAGAATTGTCATATGCAAACACAAGAAATTAATAAAAATTAAAAATACAATTAAGATTAATTGGTTTAGTTGAAGAGAAATGAAAATTATATTAGTGAAATTATTTAAAATAGAATTGTCATATGCAAATACGCGAAATTAATAAAAATTAAAAATACAAAAATCTTTAAAAAAATTATATATAAGTGACATAAAATTTATACTTACATTTATTTATCGTATAAATATATCACAACCATAACTTTCTATTTCTATAACTAATTTGACCATTTATCTTCCAAACATCCATTTTCTTTTTCTTAATCAAATAAAAAGTCTTTTTTGTCTCTTTAAATTCCACTCCAACAGTCACCTACCATTATTTTTTTAAACCCAACATAAAATAAATTCTCTCTCTTTGAATTAAACTTTCAAAGATACAATTTAGCAAAAAAGGGTCTCTTCAGTCTTCACGTAAAAATTAAAAGCTTTACAAGACCAGTACCATTTTCAAGTGAAAGAAAGAATTGGTAGAGTTCTTTGATCAGAAGAGGCGTCGATGTAGGAACTTTTTATGGGTTTGTAGACAATTTTAGTGGTTCCAACACTCACACTTTTCAAATTTAGTTAGTAAAAAGTGTATGGAGATTTATTTATCAAGGGAGTGGACACAACATTTGGCTGAAAGTGATCAAGTGGGCATTTTTGTGACATTACATGAGCTGCCAAGTTTCATTGTTCCTCAACTAATTTAAAGTTNGCTATGGACAAGTTTCTTGGTAGTAATATTAATAATAAAAGATAAAGTCCGACGAAAGATTTGATTGATAAAGAATTTGAAAATCAAAAGGTTCAAAGTGAGGATAATATAGGGTGCCCATATTTGAAATTGGCATAAGGCCCCCAAAATATTCGGGCCGGCCCTGAAGCTGCCTGATTTAATTTTTTTTTTTCCCAAAGCTGCCCGCTGATTCTCTTCTTCTCCTTTTTTATTTCTTTTTGTTCCACCGCAATTGCTCTCTTTCTTTTCTTCTTCTTCTTTTATTTTTTTGTGTCCTCTCTTCTCGTGTGTGTGTGTGTAATCCAACCAAAAGTCCATTCAAATTGAGGCCCAATTAGTTAATGTTTGCTTTTCAAATCCTCAATTTTTTCATGTAATGCAAGTTATTCCTAATACTTTGGATTTGTCATTTTTCATCACCTCTTGCTTCTTTCCTTCGATTCCTTTTTCATTCTTAGAATTTCACCTATTAAACATGAAATACAACAGTTGAGAATAAATTTTATCAAAAGAACTATCAAATATCGTTATTTTAGGTCCCCGAATAAGTGTATAAAATACACTTATCATGTACTATAAATTCTCCAAGCCTTGACATGAATGTATGTGTATAATGAAAATTTTCAAGCCCTCCCTTTTATTGTTGGACTATGGTATGTATTTATAGATCAAGATTTAGACAAAATCCGTGTTCAAATTGAACTCCATCAAAGAGTTTGAGATAAATCACTTTTCTAATTGAACTCATTTTTCATGTGATTTTAGTTCTTCATCTTCTAATACCTACAATTAAGTCCTCTTCATTCCAAAATCATTATAGTAGACCCGAGGTAAGTTTCAAAAGTTTGCAATTTAATCCTCAAATTTTTAAATGTCGAGTTTAACTCCCGAAACTCATGATTTTTTTTTATCAAATGCACAATTAATCCTTCCAATTGATCTCTTTTAATCAGGTTAACCTTCAATTGCTTCAAATCAACTCCAATTAAGCTTCAAATAGCCTCCTTTCACATAAATTGTATCCAAGTTGGGATTTTCCTACAATTAACATAATTTACATAAATTAAGTAGGTATTTGCTCAATTTACATATGAATAAATAAGAATAGAAACTCGGATAAGCACATAAAATGCACTTATCAAATATAGTAGAACTTAGTTGCTAAAATAATAATAAAAAAAAAAAAGACATTGTTAACATACATCCCTAAACAAATTTTAGGATACTTTGGATATGGTTGAACTATGTAGGAAACATCTTGAGTTATAGGTCGATTTTTAAGAATAAGTGTTTAATAAGGGGCATGTCACTAATCGTAATATGAAGAAAAGAAGAAGAAGAAAAAAAAACGGTCATGTTGCGAAATTATCCTATAAAAGATCCTAATGATGACACCTATTGAAAATCCCCAAAAGAAAACTAAAAAGGGATCAAACTAGTGCATGTAACAGAAGACACACTAAATACTTTGATTAAGCCCCCGAACACTTGTTTGAAAGAACTAAACATTTAATAAAAGATAATTAACCTAGTTGAGTTTTAGAGGTTGAAGCATTGAAAAATATAGGAGAATTCTTATTTATTGAAGTGTTAACTTACTATGAGTAAAACCTATTCAAATTGTAGAGGGTGGGGATTAGGATTAGGATTATGATCATCTAAACTTCAACCTAGGATCACACATTGGGGAAATGAGTTAAAATAATAAGTTTGGGGGTGTGTATCTCATAAATGAAGAAATGAGACATTTGACCTTCAAGGTTGAGAATCGAACCAAACATGAATTTATAATGTTGTAAATGAGTCTTCACCAATGTTCTAAAATTCATTCAAACATTAAGCAATACGAACTTATGCGAAGCATATGTGTAATTATGCATTTTTTTTTTAAAAAAAAATTATTATCATTTTAAACATTCGAAACTAAGAATAACTGAAATAATGTATTATTTGAACTATATACATATTTTTCAAAAAAATAAATTATATTGCTCAACATCATAAACACTACTTGAACTTTATATATATTCTTCAAATTTTCAACGAAAATGTATTGTTCAAAATCATAAATACTACAATTACTTGATAATCAATTACCACAATTAGTTTAGACATGAACACTGACTTTTAAAAAATAAAATAAAATAAAAACCTAATTATTGTCTAACTCTCTATCCATAAGAGTTTGCCAAGGTTTTTATCAATCAAGCGATGTCTAGCAAGAGTTTAGAAGTAAATTAACACAAGAAATGAAAGACCAATTATTTACATTATTCATATCTTAGTGGTTCCCGTCGATTACACCATATTTTTGGTTGAGGAAAATGGTATTTTTAACTACCGCCATGCACATTTTGATTTCTTGCTTGTTATGCGACTAGTGATTTAGAAATCAATTCAGTTTTCATCTTCTCCTTTTTACTGGTAAGTTGATATTAGTTTTTATTGGACAAAATCATACATCTCTATTTTTGACAAATAAAACAATCAATTTTTTAGTGATCAATATTTGGTCTAAAATGTTTTTATTTACAAATGCTTTAATCTTTTGTTAATTTCTTCTATGATTTTGATTTTGGGTGTTTAAATTAAAATTGGCATGAATTTCCTTTTCACCAACATTGTAGCCGTTAACATACTGTTCAGGATCATCAATTCGTGTATGAAAGAGAATAGTTTCCCCTGGGCTTTGATGCATTGTTTTAAAATATAGTTTATTAGAAATTACAAGAATTTGATAGAATTTATTGGGTTGCAGTTTAAAATGTACCCATTTCAGAACTTTGTGTATGGTAGAAATATGATAAAATTTAAAATGTAGCTTTACAGCAGTAGTTTATTGGGCAGTTTGACAGGCTGATTACACAGTAGTATAGTCTGACTTAACAATAACTTATTCACTAAAGTTGCGTTCGATAAAAACTTCTAAGTGTTAATTGCCAAATTTATTGTCTGCATTTATTTGATCACCAAAGCTTGCTTAGTGAAGTATTTAATCTCGGAGAGGTTATTAGATATTTTAGACTCCGATAATGAGCACCCTAGATTCTTGTATAAGATAGATATAAACCCGTAACCCTAGATAATCATTTGAGCTATTCTCACAAAATTGACGTGATTGATTGTGTTATTAATTGATATACAAATATAGTAGGTTAATACAATTTGAGCTAGTTTGACGCCTAAGAGAGGTAATTAGTTAAATTAGGAGAATATAATCTATCATCAGAAAGTGAGGAAAACGTTAAATTATTTTTACGAAATTAATTGACGACTGTTAAGCGAAATCATGAAAAACGTTATTAACTAGGGTCTTCCAGAAATTCATTTTACTTGCATTATAATTTCTAATCGTCTTCTATTTAATTAGTTTGTTAAAAAGAACAAACCAATTTGTTTGTATGTTACCCAGCAATTTAACGAAACCAGAGTTAAACCATTTAACCACAAATAGGTATATTCTCGTGAGATCGAAACTCCTCTTTATTTTACTGGTTGTTCATGAAATGTGTACTTGTAGTATTACGTTGTAGATTGCGAACAACTATCAACCTAAAAAAACTTGATTTGTAAAAGTCCTATTATCTGTGACGTTCGATCACACAAAGAGCGTCATTTACTTGATTGTCTATTTTTCCTTTTATTTCTTTTCCATAAAATTCAACGGTTTTGGAGAACTAGAACTAGATTGTTTAAGTTAGGTTCAAATTTGTACTTAACAAATTAGCAATTTTTAGATTTGTCATTGATAATTTCCATACTTAAAATTATGGGTTAATTGAGTTGTAACTAAAGTCAAAATAGGAGTTACTGAATAGTAATTATAGTCAAAATAATTTGGTGTTGGTAGAGTCTAAAAATGAGTTGAAAAAAATTCAAGAAATGGACTTCAAGAAGTAAATTAAGATTCAGACTCCCGACTGTTCATTGTCCGCCCAGTGGCGCAAGTGTTGTAATAGGAGCATCGACGTTCGACCTCCGCGACTTGGCGTTCGCGCAGTGTGTTGACCGCTTGCTTGGTTGGAGGTTTTTCGCTCAAGTGGCGTTTACAGATTCCAGCAAACCTAATTTGTGTAAAATAGTGATTTTTTAATCCCTTCACACTCCAAAACACTTACATTACAAATATACATCCATATGAATGTCCTTGAATCATTATTTTACTATAGAGATCATATTATTCAATATTCAAAACACATTTCCTTGATCTCTTGATTCAACCC
Organism: Fraxinus baroniana; assembly: GCA_903798355.1. NCBI lineage: Eukaryota > Viridiplantae > Streptophyta > Magnoliopsida > Lamiales > Oleaceae > Fraxinus > Fraxinus baroniana. Next base: position 2,405 of record CAIGRO010155418.1, on the reverse strand, counting down.
CATTATCATTGTTCATAAATTCATTCTATATATTGTTCTAACATCGATTGAGCCTTGTTTAAAGTCAAGAGTCTTGCCTCAGCCACATAACAAAACACAAAAAGATCTTTGATCAAACACCAAAACAAAAACCCTACTCTCTCCAGTAAGCTTTCAGAGTTCTAAAGTTTGGAAAGAGACGCTTGAAGTTCTAGAGCTCCGAAAAGAGGTTTATTCTTGATGATCCAGTGAAGAAAAAAAAAAGTGTCCTAGAGTTCTGCAAAGTGCTGCTGGCAGAACCAATAGAGTTCCTTGGTAATTTACAAGTCGGTGGTCAGAGTCAACTAAAATTTACAAGTATCTACACTATTTGTAAGTTAACTTTTTTAGTTGATCATTTTGATAAGATTTTCCTGGAGGTTCTTGATTCATGTGAAGAGTTCTTCAAGAGATTTTCCTCCATCATTAACTCTTGGTGTTCTCTACTTTATTTTTATTGCTTTTGATTTAATTATTTAAACTACATGATTGACATAATGGTTTAATTGGATTAATTAAAATTAATCATCTAAAGACATTAATAAGTGACTTGTTATTGTTTTAATTCCACATTTGGGTCTAACTATTCGACTAAAATTAAATTTCAATTATTAGACAATCACTAACTCTCTTTATTTCTGTAATTTTCCTAAATCAGGGTATTATTTAGGAAAGTTGCTATTGTTAGGTATATAATTATTACTCCTTCCGTCACATTTATATAGGTTCACTTTCCTTATTTTTTTGTTCCAATTATATAGTCTTATTTGTTTATTAAGAATGTTTTATTTTGTTCGTTTACTAATATACCATTATTTCTTTATTACTTTCAATAATAATTTACTACTAGTTATTGATAATTAATTGAGGGTAAACTAGGAAAGATTTTGGCAAAAATTGTTTTTCCAATAACAATAAATACGATTTCTTAAAAAAAATAAAATTAAAACAAGCCTATATAAATGGGATGGATGGAGTATCTTCCTCTTGTATAAAATATCTATTGTACGCATCAATTCAAAATACAGAATATGCAATATTCTTCTCCAATTCCCTTTTCCTTCTTTAAGTTTTTCACATTTACTACCATAGGAAATTTATATGGTATCAAAGTTCTGAAATATTCTCCATAGCCCACTCAACTCCAAGCCTCCATAATTTTCAATTTCCGTGGCGAAGAATGATGAAACTTCAGAAGCAACTAAGACTTCTACCAACATGTACGATAATCTAAGTGATCCCTTTTATTTCCATCATTCTGATCAATCATGTTTGGTTCTCGTGACTCAACAATTGATACAAGACAATTATCTTCTTTCGAGTCATGCTATGCTCCAGGGACGGATTTAGGGGATCAGCCCGCCCAATAATAATTTACTACTAGTTATTGATAATTAAATGAGGGTAAACTAGGAAATATTTGGGCAAAAATTGTTTTTCCAATAACAATAAATACGATTTCTTAATCTGTGTGAAAATTAAAATAAGCTTATATAAATGGGATGGATAGAGTATCTTCCTCTTGTATAAAATATCTATTGTACACATCAATTCAAAATACAGAACATGCAATATTCTTCTTTAATTCCCTTTTCCTTCTTTAAGTTTTTCACATTTACTACCATAGGAAATTTATATGGTATCAAAGTTTTGAAATATTCTCCATAGCCCACTCAACTCCAAGCCTCCATAATTTTCAATTTCCGTGGCGAAGAATGATGAAACTTTAGAGGCAACTAAGACTTCTACCAACATGTACGATAATCTAAGTGATCCCTTTTATATCCATCATTCTGATCAACCATGTTTGGTTCTTGTGACTCAACAATTGATACAAGGCAATTATCTTCTTCCGAGTCGTGCTATGCTCCAGGGACGGATTTAAGGGGGGCGGTCCGCCCATTTTTTTAGTTGACAAATAAAATTTCTTGTGTAAATTTTTTTTTTTTTTTTACGTATTAACTCGGCCTGTAATCTGGTCCTAGATCCGTTCCTACTATGCTCATTGCTCTCATCACCAAGAACAATGATGGCTTTATTTGTGGACGGATCCATCCCAAAACCATCAAAATTAAACATCCACCAGGGAACACAAGTAATGGACTCGCTGAATTCTCCTCGTCAAGGGTTAGATCCTCTAACACAATTTCGCCAAACATTGCTCAAAGTGTGATGTACAATGACAAGGGAAGAATACATAACTCCTGGAGTTATCTTTCTACATTTCAAAAATACTGGACATGTTTTATACTTTCAAAAATCAGGTTTTTGATTTTTAATTTATGAATTACTAAATCAATTTATTAATATAATATAATTACCACACCTCACCACCCTATTCCGGTCACAACTCATTTACACCACCCTATTTCGGACACAACTCATTT
>CAIGRO010155356.1:0-11964 GCA_903798355.1 Fraxinus baroniana | reverse complement strand
AGTCTCCAAGCCAGCTCATGATGCTGCGTGCAGCTTCAAACATCTGCCCTAGTGCAGTTAAGGTAGTCTATCAAGTATCAATAAAAAAAAATCAGATGTCAATTGTCATCAAGAAGTATGATTTCCGAACTAATTAATGCAGGAGCAGATACGAGTATTGAACAATAAGGCCCAAGAAAACGACCCCGAATGTACACATTATTTCATCGAGTCGGAGTATTTTATATTCACCATACTAAACATATCAACCACATTAAATTGATCTAGTAACATAAGTACCAGGTTACCAGCCCACACACATACAAATGTGTGCATGAGAGGTGTTTTGCAGGACACGTTGGATTTAGGGGAAAGCATTCTAAGCTAAGTCTGGTAAATATTAGTGCAAATTAATTTATAATACTTCTGGCATTTGGTAAGGCTGTACTAAAAATTCGCAACTATTTCAATCACTAGGAATTAGCCAAGCAAGAAGTTACAAGGGGGCTGTGTGAATAACTTCAACACTGAGTAGTCCATAATGATTTTATTTTCAGAAGTGTATGCCTATCAATAACATTCATTGACTGAAGAAGTAATTGGGCTAAAGCTGAGTCTTACTTTTGCTGCATAACAAGCTGCACTAAAGAGCTCTGTATCATCTGCAATGGCATCACGTTCCTTTAATCTTCTCTTTATCTGATCTCGAGCCCCGACATAAGTGACACCATACACAGATGTCATCACTGTCTGTTTCACCAACTTCCTGTCTACCTAAACATTGTTTGTATATAGAGCCAATTATCAGTAAATAACTAGAAGGTACCTAGGGGATAAAAATGACGTAGAATGTAAAATATCAAATGAATCATATAGAATCTTGTGAAAATACAGTCATCAACATTGTTGGATGAAATATATTCGAGTTCATAATGCATCAATTTGTGCATCGAACTCCATGTCATGAAGGTAAACAATTGCCAAGACATTATTAATATGATATAATTTTTTATGAAAGCATAACTATAAATTCAAGCAGTGACATTAAACCTGACTGATTAAAGCTCTTGCACGCAAAGCATCAGGAAATACTGCAGGATCCTTCAGTGCATCGCTCTTCATAATCTCGAGAACTCTGCATGGAAGTATCAAGTTTAAAGAATAGTTCAAAAAAAATATATATTTTGCACAGATGAGAAAATAATGTGATGGATGAGTTCTAGTTAACACCATATAGATTTCAGTAATCAGGCTAGATTTGTTTTCAATATAATTATGTCTCAAATATGTCATTCAAGCTTCTGCCGAAAGCAAGCATTCCTTTAAGAATTTGGAAGTTAAAACTTAGCCACAATTATCCAATGACCCTCAAACATGGTGAGTTCATTTGAAAAGAGGGGAGGATTAAAAAGGTCATTTGTGTCCCGTACTTTTTTGTATTATACAGTTATTCCGCTCCATGAACCAATATCTCCTTTTCAATAAAATCATATATTCAACAAAAACCAAGGTGAAAAAATCAGAGGTACTGCCCAACTTCACTGCTATCAGCTACATAGAGCAAGAAAATCACCAATGGCTAGACAAAGATGGTTGAGTTATGCTTCGCTGAAGTAAAATGAGTAACTGCTCCAGTATTTTAAAGAGGACTTCACATGTCGACAAAACAAAAATTCAGGCCAGCAACAAGAAAATCACTTCTTTATCACTGTGCTTTTTTTTCCCCCCCCCATTTTCAAACTGATTGGATTTCAAAGATGCATTTGAATATAAAAATGATGCCTGCCAGAATCAACGCAACTTTCTCGTCTTACTGCCGTGGATTCATAATTTTGATTGGAAATTTATGCAAACAAAGTTAACTAAAACAATCCCTAATCTCCACTTTTTCTTCACAATTTAGTCCCTGTACCAACTTGCCCGATGACATATATCTCGCCTGCTACACGTCATTCAAAAAAATAGATACGAATTATAATAGAAAAGCTACTGGTACTGAGTGAAAAAGCAGATTACCTGGCTGCTATTCCTGAGTAAACATCACCAGGTTTTTCTCCAGCAACCAAATTAACAGTCGCTGCTCCCAACTGAATTAAGAATTTAAACTAGTGAGCCAGTTAGATTGAAAAAGTGGGGTGGGGACTGATGAAGTCTAATAAGAATATAAGAACGTCCACCTATCTAAGAACATAGAAACCACTCCAGCAGAGGATATCTCATGTGATGTTAATTTATGTGATTGATTACCAATGCAGTTCAGAAGTTTAAGCAGAAAGTAATCAAGCAAGAGAAATGGATGCTTAATATTTTATTGGTTTTCTTTGTATCTAAAGACTAGTGATTCTCTGTACGTTGCGTTGATCAAGATTTTTAAACCGAAAAAGAGTGAGTTTTTGTACTAATTACAGTACCCAATATTCAGGTTGCTGATCGTCCAAAAACAGTTTTTGTACCATAATATATTTCATGGGAAGAGCATGATGAGATGGTCACTGACAAAACAGATAAACGAACATCACCTTATCTCTCCCAAGGGCAGCATAGTGCTGTAAACCATTGCAGGAACCATCCTAGAAAATCACAATGCATTAGATTAAATTTAGAACACTAAGAAACAAGGGGAAGAACTTGTGCAGTTGTTTAACTCCACTAATCAAATATTTTTGTGGATAACCAATTAAAAATATCCAAACGAGTAAAAAAAAAACTATAAAACTTTAAATCTTTCAAATTATTGTGGCAATTGTATTAAGAACCACCAGACATTAAAATAAAAGGCCACTAAATAAGTACAGATATTCAAAATTATTAGTACGAAGTCAATTTACAAGGCACACATAAAACACCACCTGGATATAGAATACTGACCAAGTCAACATAATAAAACACCTGGTCTGCCAGTATGTCAGGCTCGATACTCCGAGGACCAACTTTGACACTAATACGATTAGCATTCTAAACTAAAAAAAATCTATAGGCAAGTTTGCATGTTCCCCAATTTTCTCTCTAACATACTTTAGCACCCTTGCTATTACTATTAAAGACATTTTGTTTATTCTACCAGGCGGTGGGATATAGTTAAGGTCTCAGAAAAAAACACTCCATTACATAAAAACATTACCTGATGCACAGGGATATGCGAAATTGTTGTCTCTGGAGATGGACTTCTCAAGGCTTCAGAAAGATTAATGCATGAGGCCAAACACTGAAAAGGATCTTCTGCTTTCAACCACCAGCACTTCCCTTCAAGTGGCCTGTCTGCTGAATCAAATATATCATCCAAGTGATTCTCAACAAAAGATATTCGACCCTCATGAGATAATTTATCCACACCATTGGCAAATAGATTTGCCAGGTGTATCTTAAGCCAGTGCAAGCCTAATTTCCCAAGCGGTCGTCCTTCCGCAAATTCCAGGATTCCCCTACAGATATCGGATCCCAGATGGTTCAAATGTGGATGCATGGGGTATGCCCGGCCCCGGAAATCAAGGTTGTGCGGGTAAAAGAAACCTTCTTCCTCCTTCATTCTCCGTGCAACCTGTTCACAATTGAGAATACTTCATTTAATCTATCATCAATGTAATGCACTAATACAATTCAAAGAAGGACAATGTATCTAACAGCAAGTTTGAGCTCTATATCACATCGTTGTGAATGCCTCTCTCTGTTCTCTTTCTTGATAGATTTAACTTTCCACTTCCATTTCTTGAGTACTGCTTCATCTTCTGTATCTGGCTGCTCTGGCAGATGGATCTGCGTGAAACAAGAGGTATGCAAGACTTATTTTGCATAAACAAACTGAAAACTATAATAATATTTTGAATGGAAAAAATGGAGATGCAGAGTAACATACATCATTCCGGTCAACCAAGTCCCCAAGGCAACCTCCACTAGCCCATATTCGGTCAATGACCCCAAGGACTCTCTTATTCACTCTCCATTTGGTGCTTCCAAGTGTATCCAAAGCCTGAACAAGAAAAGAGAAATATAAATTTCACATATCACAGTCACCACACAACGACTTGTAAAGTAAGAGCTTGTTTGAGCCCAATGCTCAAAATGTATTTTGAAAGAGAATGTGCAGTTAAAAAATAAGGAAAATTTTTGGATTTGCATGTAATATTATTTTATTAAAGAATTTGAGGTTGAAAATAAGAGAGAAAAAATGTATTTTGGAAATAATGGGAACCAAACAAGGGCTAAAGCCAAAGATGACAAAATGAGTCCCAAACCTCAAAGACCGGTTCTAACTGTTTCCTAGGGCCCCTCTTAACTGCTTCACTTTGTTGTCTTGCTCCATGTGTGCGCATGACATATGAAGGTAAATATAAGTGTGCACCCCTGTCATAACTGCAGAAGAAAAGAATATACTTATCAGAACTACAATACTACATACCAGAAGTAGCATTCACCTACTGACTTAAAAACATTCAATCAGCTCTCGGAACCATTCAAAGGAGTTTAAATTGGACAACAATTCTTATTTCTTAGGAACGAATAAGCTAATAGAACTTCCTGCATTAAAAGCATGAAAACTACTCAAAATCTAGAACTGTGTTCGTGCTGGATTTTCTATAACTAAGTAAGACCTCTCACAATTCCCCATGTTTAGAAATTAATTTTTCCCCCATAATGCCCTTTACCGTTCAAATTGTGGATCTCACATCTTTACACATGGAGTGTTCGAAAAGGCTCCCATTAGTAATACAATAAAATAAGAGATGTAGTTAAAAAATAAATAAAAAAAATCTCACGCATTATTTGAAGTCAACAGAAATTTTAACCCTAAAAAGTTGCATTCCAATACAACCCCCATGAAAAAAACAGAAGGAGATAAAGTGATCGTTTGGTAGAAATTATAATTGGATTATAATGAAGAGTATTAGATTCCACGAAATGTATGGATAATAAGTAAATAGTAGTTTTGAATGTGTAATTAAAATTAATGTTTGACTTTAACTTCAAACTATAAGGAATTTATATTTTTTCCCAAACATAAACAAAGTTTTAAAATCCAGGGACATCAACAGAGGCAAGTCATCAGAAAGTTAACCTAGGCAATTAATATCTATTCCAGTAAACACATGTATATATCTCAAGAAATACTGGAATATCTACATTACTTTGAATTAGGATATGAAAGTTGGAGCAGATGGTGCAGCGTCTGATTCAATCTCTAATTATGAAATACACATCTAAGGAAAAATGTAAGGTATATTTACCCATCTAAGGAAAAGTGTAAGGTATATACTTATTTGACTTATTTCTACTTTTCTTTAGCAAAAATGATGTTCAATTCAACACAAACTGTCAAAATGGGTGGTCCAATTTATTTGAAATAGTTATAAAACTACTTAAACATCTTTGATATGCTCCTAAACTTACAACTAATGCAGAATACCAGACAGGCGCCAATACACATCAAATATGAAGTATTTGGTACAAGTCATGCATGTAAAACCAAAGTAACAAAAGTTGAAAGACNGTCATGCATGTAAAACCAAAGTAACAAAAGTTGAAAGACAATAAAGAATCCAATAACTACCCACACTAAAAATAAATGTGCAGAAATAATGCATTCTTTTCATATGAAACTGCGCTCATGTTTTTGTTGGAAACTGTCATATTAGAATTTTAATAGGTAAAATTAGCTAGGGGAAACAATAACGTTTTTATTGTTGAAGTGGTAACCTAATCTAACCTAGGCGAAACAGAACAACACTCCTACAGGACAGCAGACTATAGTCCTAATTTCAAGTCCATCCATTTGAAGTACGTATGATGTCCAACATTTCTTGAGCATTTCAGTATTAATAGAAGTCACACAATATACCAATTAAAGATGATTGATCAACATTCATACTTTTAAATGACATTTCAAATTAGAAACATCAGATAACATACCCAGTCCACTTGACTGGAGGCACTAACATTGGCATATAGGGGATGATCATGTGCCTGGCCTGTAAACAAAATATTAACTTGTAGATATCAATTTACACAGGACGATAAAAAATTAACATGAAAAAAAGAAAAGAAAAAGATTTTATTAACTTCAAGATATATATTGGAGTTCATCAAAGGATTCTGTAGTTATAAATTCTCTCAGAACACACGAACTTAAATAAAATAAATTTCCATGTAATGCCTTAATAATCGTGCTATTTCAAAATGATGATATCTGATTATTCCAAGGAAGAACAGGAAGAAATAAATAAGCTTACAGTTCTTTCAAGGCCTTTGATAATAAGTGGGTCACACTGGATAACACCATATCTTCTGCTAAAGTTTCTGTACAAATAGAAGTTATTAAGCACCATTAAAGACTTAAGCAACAGAAAGAAAGCTTGCTTAAAAGACAGAAGAATTATAAAAAAAAACTTACTTAGTTTCCTTCCGTACAGTTATACAAGTGTGTATAAATGCAGGTCGAATATCAGGTGGACTGTCTGCTAACTGATCGACTGGAGGCTGTATATAGGCTGTTTGAAGCAGCAATTCAATGAGTCGGCTGCCAACCTGGAGTCAAAATAACTGCATATTTAGTTTGTTAGAAAACAGCAAACTTAGCCCTTGTTTGACAACTATTATTTCAAAACTCTTTAATTCTCATACTCATTTTCAACCACACATTTACACAATAAAATACTTTGCACATAAACCCAAAACTTTTCACTACTTTTTAACCACACATTTTCCAAAAAATTACTATTCAAAACTCCATTTTCTCAAAATAAGGCCATCAAACAGGGGTTTAATGCATTCAGCACAAGAGTTAGGTCAGACCTTTGCTTTAGCATCAGTCCCCCATGGTTTCGAGTCATCCTGTCCTTTAACTAGTTGCCTCACTGCTCGCAGCTTTTGTTTTTTCATCAAATTATTAACCGTCTTTCGTAATTTTTCTTGTTCTTGGGTAGTGCCATCAGATCCACCACCTTCCTGTTTTGTCTCTTTAACTTTTTGCCTCTCTGTTTTCTTCAAGAATTTATGAATTCTAACCTGACCAATGACAGAAATTGTTAGGAAAATAATACAAAGAGTCATCATCATTACAGTCAACCAACCACAAAAGTTTCTGAGATGAGTAAAAGCATATTACCCCATATCCCCAAAAAGGCACTACATCCTTTCTAATTTTAAAAATAGGCAAATCTCAACGTTGTTCCTTAAATCAAGCTTGTTGCATCCATTTACTGATACTTGGCAATGTTCCAAACCCAAACACACTCCGCGCAAGCGGCACACACTTTTAATAGATATCAGGATCTCCTAAATTACAAGCAGATTCTTCTCTAGTTTAACACTACTAATTTCCTACCTACTACTTTAATTTAATCCTATGTTGAATCCAAAATGTCCAGCAAGTCAGAGATAAATTCAAGTCTTTATGATTCAAGAACTATTGGAAACCATCTCAAATATACCCAGACTCATCTAATCTACTCCAAGTGCCAAGAATGATTAGATTTCATGTAACAAGCTCTCTTCATAACGACACTCTACCTATTCAGAACCCAATCCAGCTTGTTGACACCGAGGAAACCACTGAAAAGGCTACCACTCATAATAATTTGTTGTCCTTATTTTATTAAGTATTAAATAGTGAGTTCAGGCAAGTTCGCAACAAAAATTAGGAATGATTTTCCAAAAACATGAACCTTGGAGTCTAAACCTGTGGTCTTTGCCATTGGCAATTATAACTAAGTCATAAAACTTTCCAACTATATTGCCTTTCAAATAAAGCTCACAAACCTCTTGCTCAATTGCATCGCCTATCATGCAAGCAGCCTGCACTACCCTTGCAAACCCATGCTCACCTCCAGTCATTAACAATCCCATTAGCTTATGCATGGTGATAATAGACATCATGTCAGCCGGCAAGTGATCAAAGTACTTGGCATAGCCCGCCTTACTCTTCCCTTTCCGAATCAACTCCTGCTCTGCAGCAATCTTATCGCACAATGGCCCAAACCATCCCAAAAATAAAGACTTCATATAAGGCAAATTGGGAGCCAATTTCTGCTCACACATATCCATTAAAAGCTCCTTGTACTCTTTAGCCGCTTGCTCCCATGCTTCAGTCTCGATCCTAGCCTGCCTCCTCCTAAGCGCTTGGTAATTCTGTTTCCCCATTCCATGAACGCTCTGCTGCCTCCAGCGCTTACGATACTGTTTCCTGTCCTCTTTTTTCACCTCAGATAACAATTCTTGAACCTCGTCAGCCACAGAAACATTAACATCATTATAATTTTCCTCCAAATCAGTGGGTGATACTGCTACAGCCTCGGCTACAGAGGCATAACTTTTTGGGCCCAATCCATAAGCATTGACTTGGCTTCTCACACCGCTCAAAATGGGTCTGCCCACAACTTCGTCCCGCGTAAAAACTTCGCGAAATTTTCGAAGACCCATTTCAGCGTAACTAAAATTGGAGGTAGAATTAAGCTCAAACAGGGGTCTACACTTGAATTTCTCAGGACAAGTTGAATCTTGGGAGAATCCAAGAAAGCTGCAGGTGCGAGAAAAGGATTGGGGGTTGAGAGAAAGCTTTGTTGGGGATTTTGAAGTAGCTTGTTTAACAATTTTTCTCAACATAACTGGTGAATTCTTGGGTAGGTTTAGAACAAAAGCAGCAGATATACCCAGTGGAATTTTTGGCTGGTCAATTTTGATGCTCAAAGAAAGCGGCGTTTTGCAGCTGGACATCAAATTGCACACAGAAAATCTTGAAACAGGGAACAATGATAGTAATAATATTGGAATAATCAGAAACAAAATGAATGGAGTTCGATAATTGAGCAAACGATTGGTTCAACGAGTTGTAACAACTCTTGAAATACCGACCTTAAACCCTTCTAAAACCTCGTCGGGTTCCGTACTGTTGTAGGATTTTTTTTGAACCGAAAACAGTGTTTAGTCCCAAAGTATGACCTATATAGCATGATGATCTTAAACTTTTACATTAGAAAACAATTTAATTACAAATTTCATTGTTATTACAAGTTCCATAATTTGTGCTTGTTTGAATAAAAATTTAATATCAAGTCTAAGTTAAAACATTAATTTAATTACACATCTTTATTAAAGTTTAGGACATTGATAATTCAAATAAAAATATGAAAAGAAAAGAAGGTGAAGGAAAAAAATCGCCTCAACGTTTTCAACTCACAATATTTCGTCACTGTTTGAGCCCCATTTATAGAATAATTTTTTGGAGATTATATAATTAAAAAAATGAGGAAAGTTTTGAATTTTAAATACAAAATCATTCATTGACAGAACGTGAAAGAAAATGAATTTGAAAATAAATTTCAAGAAATGAGCTCAGAAGAGGATTCATATTTATTGGTAAACATTAATTTGGCTACATATCTTTATGGTTATATTGTCATGACCGTTTTCTCTTGTTTAATTACATATTATTTGCACTAAAAATTTCCGGTCCTTTGTCACGTCTCTGTCCCTTCCTTTTTTTTTTTTAATCGTATTAAAATCTTCAAATTTCATTAATTAACTAAACATTAACAAATAATGCCATTTATCCCCAATAAAAATCATAATGTGGCAGGTGAATTAAAAAATATTTCTTAGGGATCTAACAAAATTTAAACGTTAAGACGTCGAATTTTATTTATTATAACAATTTCCTCAGTATTTTTGTACTCCATCAGTACATTTATACACTTGTGCAAAGCAAGAAACAAGGTCGAAAGGTACTGCTTAGTGGACCGTGGACGAGTATAATTTCCGCCAAAATGGTAAATATTAGGACATCAACAGTCAGGACACAAATTGCAATACTATACACCCTAAATGATGCGATATATGGTTGTGCCAGATGATGAATCGAAAATATTATAAGTTGATCTTCCATAAGCAAAAACTGCTCTCTGGGGAGAAGGGGGGCGGGAGGTCGCGACAATAATCACCTTAGAAACCCAAATCTGTATGCCGATCTGGCCCTTTCACAAATTCGAGAATCTCAAAAGAATGTGTGACGATATTGAGATTTGTCTAAGGTTTGAAGCAATGTGTTACTGCTCCTGTAGAGAGCAATACGTGAGATTCTGGCAAGCTGTGCTATGGAAAATGCCATGGAGGCATGAACCAAATCAAAATTCATAATTACATTTTCGACCCTTCTTGCGAAGATGATTATTTCAGCAGGTGTAGCTTGGATGCAAACTTAGCAACCATGAATTGGGGATACAAGAATGCGTTCAACGTAACTGTTTAAAAAAAAAACCCATTATTGATCAATACGAGTTTTGCATTAACATGAAGATAATCGTGCAGGCAAAAAAGAGGAAGCCGAGAGTAAAAAAAATTAGCCATTAGGACTACCTTTGAATCTTTGATCCATCCTCAGACCTTTGCTCCCACAGGCTTGAAACAGTCGATTTTGCACAAAACAGCAGATCTCATCATATCTCCAAAGCTGCCATCACCCAATTCCAACAGTCAATATTACTAATGGCACGATGAAATACAGATATAGTAGAAAGCATGTATACACGACAAAAAAACTCTTAGTTATTTAAGTTGAGACCAACCGATCTACACTGTTCCTTGCTTTCTCTGGCTGTTCAGCATTGTTATTTGCTTTCTCAGCATAATCCACACTCTTTCTCAATTTTTCTCTCCTATCAATGCTGGTTCTAGATTTCTCTCTTCGATCCATGCTTGCTCTAGTCTTTTCTCTTTGATCAGTGCTCGATCTAGACTTTTCTCTCTGATCTGCGCTCTCTCTAAGTCGGCAATCTATGCTGTTTCGCACATTTTCTGTCTGATTTGTAGATGGCATAGATTCATTTTTCAAATGTGTTGATTTTTCAATAGCTATTATGAACTTCTTTAAATGCTTAATATATTCTGGGTAAAGTTCCAGGTCACAATGATTGCCACCTTTAACCCATAAGGGCTCGTACTTCTCTTTGCACAGCTCCCAGAGCTGCTTCCCATGGGAGCAATCTACAACGTCATCTGCAGTTCCCTGTAAATTAAGAAAAAAGAAAGGATTGTGTATAAGGAAGCAGGGAAGAACTTTTCTACATGCATATTCTGCAAGAACGCATTCAAATGTCTATCCTGAGGCATTTGTATTCTAGGATTTTGACATATTAGCACAATTACTTCATTTTATTACTGATTTTTTTAATACAAATTGATTTAGCCAGTGTAAAAGGATCCTTTAGTATAGTTATACTGCAAATAAATAGAAACAAAGATTTATCACAGTGCCATCATCTGCGCTTCAAGTGCTTTGTGTAGCACTTCCTATATTAAAATAACATGTTTATGATGACAAGAATGATTATCAATCTTGGTGAGGTGCGATTAGGTATGAATTGAACTAGGGCTTAAATTTACTTTAAAATCAGGTTCAAGGAAATTATTGTGGTACTATCTCTGTGATTTTGTCACAAAAATGCACCAACTTGGGTAGTGGGAACAAATGGATACACAATAAATGCAAAGATTATTTCAATGATTATCAACTACCATATTTTAGCTTCTGACATCTCAGCTGTGTTATAAATGACGAGGCAAAATTTTCTGATATTATACGCGGAAATATCGAATGACTTGCTAAAAAAGGTGAAGTTGTAGATATTTTAAGATGTGGAAGACGATTTTTAGCACTCCCTGGACAGCCTCCTGCTTTCCTCCCACCTCACTGGTTCTCTATGTAATAATAAGGGGAAGACATGATACCTTTTGACATTTTTACATGAATAATGCATCAAAGACCTTACCCCAATAAGCATCCCAATGCATAACAAATTAACAACATAAATTTTGTGGTGTAAGGACAAAGGGGATTGAAACAACGGTTGAAAAATGTTCCAACCCGTGCAGTAAGTAGGGGTGTCCAAAATATCCGAACCGAACCGAGCGATTCTTCATAAGTTAAAGACCCGAACGGGTACCCGAATCGAGAACCGAAAGGTTTAGGTCGGGTCTCGGGTCTAGACCAAGAACCGA
>CAIGRO010155311.1:0-16333 GCA_903798355.1 Fraxinus baroniana | reverse complement strand
GTGTTAACATCTATATGAAATTATCTACCCCTTTTAGTCCTCTGCAGAATCCCCTTCTCCTTCCCTTGTTGTGGAACTACTTGTCAATACTTGATCTGATTCAGTTGAAGAGTCTGCAAATTCTTCTTTGTACATTTCTTCAATCATAGGCTTCCATAGTCGAACTCGAGCATTTATGAACCAGTTAGAAACCTGAAACAATCGTTTAACACATAACGTAAAAATAAGAATAATCGAAACCATTGGAAATCATTTATAGCATAATTTTCATTTAAAGAGGAAAAGTGAGCACTTGGTTCTTTGACAATCCTGTCTGTGATGCCAACATAAGCTTCTCTGAGTCATTAGGATATCTGAGGAAAAATAAAAAACTTTTAACCGGCATCGTTTTGGAGCAAACTTGGAAGTTATTCGGGAAATAGAGCACGTACGGATGAAGGAAGTGTTCGAAGAGCCAAGCACGAAAAATTGTCACAGAAGTCTCGGGCAGTCCTCTTATCGGTCTGCACACTTGTCTTGATGTTTGGATGATTCCTAGCTGTTGAAGTGACATTCGATTATGTCTGGCTTCTTGATCAGATAAGCTTAGTTCAGACAAACCCGAGCTAATTCTCGGCACTTCTTTCGTGATCTTTTTCCTTGTGACATGAATTTGAAATAAAATTGCATTCCTTAAGCTGCAAAAGTGTTTGGAAATAGCTTGGAGAGCAAGAGCAGTATACGATTTTCCTGCTTTTGAACCTGCTATAATCCCAAATGATGAAACAGTTTTCTCCATATGATGATAATAATCCTCGTATTGTCTTTCCACCTGAAAAGTAAACATCAGTCGAAAACAATAAGCAGATGGGACGAGACAAAAGCTGTTGAATTAGAGTACAATATTTAAAGGTAATGATCAACCTCGTCAAGCAAGGCTATAAGCTTTACAAGGTTCAAATAAGTTTCATGTTTTTCAATCAACAGTTCATTGTTTGAAAACTCTGCCTTCAGTTCGAATGAAGAGCCTTTCATACAACTGCGCGATAATTTCTCGACGTACTTCTGGTTGCTCAAGTCAATGTCCTTCCCCCCAACACTAACCATTTCTTCTAGAAGGGATTGAGCTGGTTTCAAATATTTCGAGCTCCCAATTGCAGCAGCAAATGATTCAGTTCCATACGATGTCGAACAAGATTGGTTCATTGGAGAAAAAGCATTTCCGGTGAAAGAGAAATCATTGGCCATTCGATCAAGTCCCATGTAACCAGGACTAATGAAGTTTGATGAATTTAAGGATCTTTGCCCGGATTGCACTGACCCTAGAGATAGAGATAGCCTCTGGGCTTGCTGGGAAACCTCAGTCGATGTTCCAAGAAGATCGATTAGTCGTCTATCCTGGTCGATACGAGTTTCATCTGTTAGTTGATGGGTATGAACAAGGTCTGTAGATCTAGACATTCTTTCATCAAGAGAATAAATGTTTGGCAGCAAACCTAGAGACTGTGGGTAAGGACTATTTCGAATAGTATTTGCTGCATAAGGATCAAAATGTTGATTTCGAAACTCACTTTGACTAGCTATGGAGTTTGAGACAATGAATTGGTGTAGAATACTTAAACTGGAATTCGAGGGGGAATCTCGTGAAACCATGCTAACAAATTGCTAATAAAATCACTGATAAAATATTTTGATAAAGATTGGATCTTGATCAGAAAATGAACCAGAAGTACAGAGTGCAGAGAAAAAGTGGATTTTTTCAAAGGAAACTATCAAGGGAGAAAATGATTTTATATATTGTAAATATGGAATGAGATTAACGTTAATAGAGTTCAATTTCATACTACAAACAGAAGATTTCTGAAATGCAAGTACAAAATGAATCATAATAATCTTGAATTGATATCAGAAAGTAAAAGCATTCTTGAGAAAATGATGGATGTAAACAGAGGTCAGTAGTAAAGGAGACGAGGTACATGGTAAATCAAGAAGAGAGAGATGAATGACAAACCCGTAAATGTATGTTTGGTAAGTAATACTAGTAAATTACTCGACAATATAATAAAGAAGATTTTATTTTATTTTCTTCCTTAATATTATCCCTTTCGACTCTGTCCGAACATAATTAAACGACTTATAAGAAAATAAGAAAACATGCCTCTTAACTTGATAATAGTTCATTCAAGAAGGAAAGAATAGATTCTTTCTCTGTATCTCCTCTTTTTCTGATGTATATATAATATAGGGTACCCTATATTAGGATGTCAGCATACTGAGAGCTATAAAAGCTCTATGAACAGAGCTCTGCAAACATTTTTAAAGAAGCAAAGCTATTAACCAAGTGAAAATGCTGAAAATGATATGGTAAAATGGTCCCCCACTCTACCCCACCACCCCCTCTTCCCTGAATACTAAACAACAAGCTAAGGCATCAAGATTTCAGCTTTAATGCCGGCTATAGGTTTCTTTGGGCCACCAAAAATTAGCACTTTCAGCTCAAATTTCTCTCTTACTATTCCCAAAGTAGAAATAAGCCAAACTGATAAATTGTTTTCTGCCATCTAGAAAAAAGCAAGGAAAAGTAGAGTGTCTTCTGCACACTTCCAGTTTTAAGATTGTCTGATTGAGAATCCATAAACATATGGGAATATCTAGCCTTTTCATATTAGCTGTTGTTGTATGATGTTGAAAGGACACTGCATTCATAATCTTTCAAAGACAAGAATGTGATGTTTAAAAATAAGTTCCTCGTGCGTGTGACTAATGGTGTTGTGGGCTGTTAAGATTAATGATAATATGTTGGCTCTGATACCACTTATCATAAGGAAGTCCCAAAATAAGGTTTTATGCTCAACATAAAAGATAGCACGAACGAGTTGAGTTAACGTCCATGAGCAGAAAGACGAACTTCGCTAAACGAAATGGGAGAATAGGAAAGAGAACAAAAGACTGTAGTAGTGATTCTCATTTTTGCACACTTGTCCCTTTCAGTACTTGATCACTTTCTTATTTTGTAGATATGTTGGTCAATAGAACTCCAAGGCTATTTACTGATGAAAGTGACTGAACAATCTAAACAGCCTAGCAAAAGGCAAAGGAAAGTTATGCTTTCCTGGGTTATCCAGAATCTCTTGATAAGATTCATTTTCAACCACAAGAATCAAACAAGTCGAAACCAGTAAGGAAATGAAACGGTTTGGTAGCAAATGAAAATGAAATGAGCCCCATTTTTTCAAAACTTATTTTTAGCCACGCATTCTACGATAAAATAATTTTACACATAAATTGAAAACCTTCTCTTACATTTTAATCACACATTCTCTAAAAAAAATTACTATTCAAAAATGCATTTTTCCCAAAAATGGGGCTCAAACAAGGGCTTAGTTTATAACTTTATCCGATAAAATTAAAACCACATTTTCATAGAATGTAGATCTAGGGCTGTCCGTGGTTTGGTTCGATTCAGTTCTGCTCAGTTCCAAAATTTTCGGGTATTTAATAAATGGACTCGTCGGGTCCAAATATAATTATGGAACCGTTCGGGTTCGGGTCGGTTCGATTCCGTTCGGTTCCATGCCATAATTAAATTTTTTAACATTTACAGCAACACTACATAAATATACTATTGACATTTCATTCATAACTTTTACAAATTATCGTAGCCAAATTCAAAAATATATAAATAACTAGCTGTCGAATAACATTAATTCAATGCATAGAAATATCAAAAAATAGATATTAATATTAAAATGTCGGTAATCTATATTAAAAAATTGAGGCTCAAGGCTTAAAATTATAAATAAAATATTTTAATTAATTCAATAAATAAAATAAAAAAATTATTTAGTTTCGGTTCTCATTCGGTTCTTCGGTTCTTGGTCTAGACCCGAGATCCGACCCATACTCATCGGTTCTAGATTTGGGTATCCATTCGGGTATTTAACTTGTGAAGAACCGCTCGGTTCGGTTCGGGACTTTTGGACACCCCTATGTAGATCATCCTGTCATTTAGGACTTCATTTTGCATTTAAACATTCAACGGACAGTGTTTGGGCAAGAACTCGCCCGAACATATGAACATACAATTGGTTCATGTACAATGTCCTAGTGAGCTTGGCTTGTGAACAGATTTACAGGTTCGAAACAATTTTTTTACAAATTAGATAACAAGATTTCAATATTTTCATAACAGATTAATACTCTTGGCAGCTGATTGCTTTCAATCTTTTTAAACTTGTCACGAAAATGTAATAGTCATACATGCATTAACATATCCAATGAATGGAAAATTAAAATTTGTACGGAATTTCCTTTACAAACAAGTGTTCCATGAACTTTACATGCTATACAATGCAATATCAGAGCACATTTATCATGCTTAATTCTGGACTTCTTGATTATTTCTGCACACAAAAAAACCTCTGCAAAAAATATAACAGGGCAAAGCATCTCCGCCTGTGTCTCATGTTGCAGGTAACCTTTTTATCATGCCACAAAATCGGATAAGAGGTGGGGATTGGCAAATCTGTGCTGTTGATTTACGGGGTCCATGTAACGGTATTCCAATTTCTCAAGACCCATTGAAGAAGCTGTAGCACCATCTTCGCTTGGTTGCATTCCACCAGATATTGGGTGGGGATTTTTCTCACAATGTTGCAACCCCAGTGCAAGTGACACTTGATTTCCAATTGCGTTTCTCGACATGAAAGTATCGTGTCTATCACCAGCAGCATCAACAATACCACAACCAGTCTTCTCGCGCGATACTTTTTCATCAGAGAAAATCCTATGATCAGCCACATTGAGTAGTTTCTTTGGATGTAATTCAGTTAGTCCGAAATTAAGTTCATTGTCTTGATAAGGACCAGCCTGGTAGCTCAATTTTGCTTCATGTTCATTCCATTCTGAACTTGAAATAACATCAGTCATAAACTCACTGGACTGAGCCATGTGATTGCCATTCACCGATGAAGACATTAAGCTTCCCTGAAGTTTTTCCTCTCTGTCATCATAAGAAGACTTCTCCTGTGCTGCCGCTGCATTTTCTGGCGAAGTCTTAGGTTCTGCTTCTGCATCCCGGAACTCCTCCTTGTACATCTCCTCAATCATGGGTTTCCAAAGACGTACACGTGCATTGATAAACCAGTTCGCAACCTGATCAAGTCGTGAACATATCAATTTTGACTCTTATTAAATCATGATGCCTTGAACACGACTATTAATTTCAAGTCACCAGTGTAGCTAAAGGGATTGTGTTTACACTATTGCATGGAAACTATGCGAAGGAAACGTGCTAGAAAAAGTCGAGAATATTTTTAAATATCAAAGATCAAGGTTCAGAAATTAAACACATGAATTGACGGTCTTAATCACAGTTTAAACATATGAAGAGATACCTGGCTTCTAGTCAATCCTGTCTGCTTTGCAAGGATGATTTTTTCTGAGTCTTTCGGGTAACTGTGGATTAACCAAAACATAGTAGTTAGGACATTGTTCTATAGTAATCGGTGGTGCAATGAGAAGATAGTAGATAACAATAACATACGGGTGCAGAAAATGCTCAAAAAGCCAAGAACGAAGGACAGAAACAGCATTTTCAGGCAAGCCTCTTTGTGGTCTCCAAGATTGTCCAGTCATACCAAACTGCTGAAGTGCCTTTTGTTGCCTCAGTTGCTGATCCACAAAGCGAAGACGAGATAACACTCCTTGACTATGCGAAGTCACATCTTGCTCCCCCAACATTTTTTGAGTAACTTGAATATGCCTCTTGATTGCATCACGCAAACAGCGGAACTGGTGGGAAATTGTGTGACGGGCAAGTGTAGTGTATGGTTGGGCAGCACCACGTCCTACCACCATTTCGAACGATGATACCAGAACTTGCATCTGATGGTTATAATATTTGTATCTTGTATCTACCTACAGCCCAAACAGTTCAGAAATGAATGAAAACTCTAAATCAAGTATAATTAATGAAACTTAGACCTAAAAAGAGAAGGAGAACTAAGACGATAAAAACATGGTGTAAAGTAATATCAGTTGAAGGAACTATATAAACGGTCTCACCTCATCGAACATAGACCATAGTTTTGTTAACTTGTTTTGTAGATCACGTCGTACAGAAGGTGAAAGTTCAGAAGAAGAATTGAAAGTTAACTCGTAAGGCTCAGAAGACATCAAGTCCCCTTTCACATCCGTCCCAATGGAGCCATCTCGACCAAGTGAATTGAAGTCCTGGTGTTTCTCTGGCTTTTCGAGAGTTCTATGAACACTGACTACTTCATTGAGTAAATCTTGAGTAGCACTGAGATACTTTGAGTTCCAAAACGTTCTGATGATTCCTGTTGCTTCACATGGAGATGACGTAGAATGTATTTCTTTGGGACTTGTCAAGAGTTGATCACTGTTAACAGCTCCGTATTTGACAGTATCCCGAGTCCCTCCAGCTAAATCAAATGACAGATATTCAACATTCTTTAGTCCATTGATTTGAGAAACCTGGGCCTGGGAATGTACAGCATGCAAACTCAATGGGGAGGAGAGACTCGAGTTCGTGTACTGGTTGAAATTCGACGGCCCTTGAACCAAGGATGGTACTCGAGATCCCAAGCTGAGAGATAATCCATGATACAGAGAATTTTGTTCTGAGCTGGAGGCGTGGAGTGGTTGTTTAACAAAATGAGGATCGGTCAAAACAGTATCACCATCTGAATAACCGGGCATCACATGTAACTGCCTATTGATTTGCTGCATACTTGCAGGAACCCCAAATGGAGGAATAAATACCATCTCATCTCTGTTTCTGATATTTTTGGCTTCAACATGATCACTAGTCGATACAGAATTTCCAGAAAATAAGTTTGTTGCATGGTTTGGAGAAACAGAAGGTTGGTTTAAAGACATTTTGTCATTAGGAAGCTCGAATGACTGATAAGGAGAGAGAAAATATGGAATCGTTAGCAGTCTCCTCCAGTAGTTAAACTCGAACAAAACGTAGCCATTTGTTTTCTGCACTCAATATTGCCGGTCTGAGTTGACAAACACAAAACCATTACCGGTCATTCCAAGGGTTAAAGGAGTTACTTGCGAGCTGAGGATGAAGAATAAATAGCAATCAGACTATGAAAGCCGAACTTGAAGGAAACGATAGGCATAAGAAATATAAAAAGGAAATATAAATCCCATCCCCCGCATGGTTTGCTACATACACAGCCAACAAATTGTTTTCTTTCTCAATCACCATCTCTCCCTGCCAAGTTCTCAGTGTTATTAAGCATCACCAAGTTACTGTGCATAAATACTTCAAATTATAAACACTACTAAATAGGATATATCTCATAATCAGAACAATGTAGCAGTATCATAATCTGAAATACGTATTCTGCTAAATTGTTTTGCGTGTGAGGTGGGGTAGGGATTCAGGAAAAACAGAGAAAAATAGAAAGAACAGTAAATTTCCAATAAAAAGAGTAAGGTTCTATTGAACTCATAATCACCCCCCATCAATTGATCATCACGCGTAATTTTGGAAATGAATGCAAAACCCACATCAGAAATAATATTAACTACTTCATAAAAACATAATTAATCACAACTACTGCAAAGAAATGAATTAAGAAAAGCAAAGGTTAGAGAAGGCTCTGGGTATTACCTGGAAAAAAAAGTGATTCTTGCTCAAAATTATTATTGAGAAAAAGGAGCTCCAGCTCTTATATGGAGACAAAACTAATGCCAAAGATCCCCAACAAACCAACCCTCCTTATCATTGAACAATGACACCAACCTATAAAAAAATATTAAAAAAACAATAATTATAAACAAAAAGAAAGAATTATTACCCTCCAACCTCCTGTTCTTGATAATAAAAGACAATATATTCCTTTTCAGTTATACCCCCCCTTTCTTTCTCACGTGGGGACAAGTTACAAGCCCAAGATCACCTAGAAACTTCTGTAGAAAACAATAAAAAAGAAAAATGTCAACTTCACAGTTGTTTTTTACAAGTTATTTTAGTGTTAGCTTATGGTTTTAAAAACATAACCACCAGCCAGTTGGTGGACCTAAAACCAAGGTCTTAAACCTCCATTGAAAGCATGGATTTTTAGTTGCTGTTGTAACAGTAGTTAGGCATAAGTTGGTTGAATTTAATTTATAAGCTGTATCCAGAGGTAGCTAAGTACTATCACTAAGATATATGTGTTCTTGCATCCATTCTTTTAATGGTAGTTGATCATTTAAGCAACTGTATAATTTGCTTCGACTATCCGTTTGAATACATCTTGTGCACAAATTTTGTCTAGGACTTATTCTTAAAATCGACTTCTCATAACAAAATAGAATTATACTCTAAAATTCATTCAGAGTCGAAAGTTGTAAAGCCCTAGGCATCTCATTTGCTGGGTAAAGAGAACAATATAATTATTTAGTTTTGGATAATTAATTACTCATTGGCGGCTATCAGTGAGCATATCTTGGCAGTTAAGAAGAATATACATTGTTATCTACATAGTCTATTCATTTGCATGTTTTATTGGATAAAACATAGATTATTTTCAATAGTTGTAGTAGACCGGTTAACCTACAAATATATATATATACAAAAATAACCGTGACACGTCATCAATAAGTTATAAGAAATTTTCTGCTGATTAATTGGTAACGAAATTTGATCTTCATGTTCCGTCCCCTGTATGAAGCAAATATCAGTTGCCATCAACTACTTTTCAACAGCACCCTCTCCCCCACCCAAAAAAGAAAAAGAAAAAGAAAGAGAAAAGAAAGCGTATATGCACAAAATTATACGGAGCAAGCTAATACATTACTAATATGTTCAGTAAGATAGATTTGACATGGTAAAAACTAAAATCTGATTCATATATTGGCGATCAGCACTACAAAAACTGCTCAGTATACCTAAAATACACTAGTTTTTACATATATAGGCGATCAGCACTATTTTCATAAGAGATCCAATATCACAATTGAGAACTCCACAAGATATCCCAAATTTAGGATTTCTGAAAGTACTTGTTAAGGTACATGCTTTCCTAGATTTCTTGTTTTTTGACAGGTTCAATCAAATCTACAACAATATTATGAAAAGCAACTATCGATGAGAAACTCGTCAAAACTGCTGAATGTCACAGTAAGCCCTCTGTCAATTCTATCCCAGATTCAGCATCTACTTGAGGAACAACTGGGAAGGGCACATCTTCCTACTCTTGCAGGATGTCATATCGAGTGGACATTAAGGCATGGACAGAAGCTTGTCCTTGATCAACAGAATCTTCCCTACAAATAGTATTGAAAAAATTGAAGAGGTTAATTACGTTGATAGCCAAACTATACTGACACAAGGATAAATAAGTATTAGCGTGTTAAGAAACTGACATAGTCCAACCATAAATCTAATTAATTTCCATCGATGTCTGATTCAAGCTGTTTCCCAAATTTCTCCAGTGCAAGAGAATATATTGCTTTTCTTTTCATCGATGTTCCTGCAGCCACCAACTTCACTGCCTGTATTAGATAAAGCTTGTTACTGATACAAGGTATTTTACCAATCTACCATAATCGATCCATGAATATAATCAGTTAAAGTAAAGCGAGAAAGCTCCAAATACAGTAAGCAAATATCTAAAAATGCATTTGAATGCCCAATCTGTTACATAAAGAGTAAATTATAAGGCAAGCACTTCAATTTGTTTGGAAACTTGAATGTTAAACAAAGTATGATATAAACATTTCCCATCAATTTGGTGGAAACTTAGAAGTCCAAACTATTTTCTGTAGCATGTTTTGCATGCTTAGATTTGGTGAACATTTCTCGACAAAAACCTAACCTATTAATATCCAAAATTTGTGGCTACTAACAAAAGCACGTTCTCTTATTACACGTACCACAATTTAGAGCACGATCTCATAATACTAAATTAAGCCCCTGTTTTGTAGAGATTAAAATCAAATTTTTAGTAAATTTTGATAAAAATTAATGAAATGTGTGGTTGAAAAGTTGTGGGATCACATGAAATGTGTGGTTAAAATTAATTGTTGACTTTGATTTGAAATTTTAATCCAAACAAAATAGGGGCTAAAGACGCTCTATTGAATTTTAGGGCAGCCTAGATATTTCCTATTATAGTGTAACTCATGTCACCTAACGAATCAATTAGCTCTTCTAATGAGACAGTTTGCTATATTTTGTGTGTCTACATGGTTGATTGGCTGGCATTGCGATAGATAAATCAAAGTAGCCTAGTAACAAAATCAACTAGTAAGAGGAAAGTAAAAAATTAATTACGTCCATGCATCAGCTAATTTTATAATAACCAATGTTACAAGTCAATATCACTTCGATATCAGCATCATGCAGTTCAGTGTCTGAAGAAACAGAAACAGAACATATGCATTTGTATGTGCTGAATAAATCTGAAGAAACAGAAACTGTGGGGGAAGCCGTTACCATAGAAAGGCTATGCCCTTTCGAGATCAACAATCTCAACTCATTCTCAAGTTGAGACTCTGTAAGAGTTTCATCCTTGCTAATTGTCATTCCTTCGATCAAGAGTGTAATTTCTCCCTTTGGTTGGTGGGCTGAGAATGCTTCTTTGGCTTCCCGAAGAGTACCACGGTAGAACTAAACGAACACGATAATATCTTAGTAATGGGAGGTAAATGAAATAATCACACAGATTTCTAGGTTATTTATCATTTCGGAGAATAATACGAGTGATATGCTAAACAACGAGAAAATGTATCATAGCTTCATGAAAGAATTACATTAAGCCCGTCTGACTACCTTTAAAACAAAACAATTTATTTCTCACACTCATTTTTAACCACACATTCATATAAAAAATATTTTGTACGTAAACCTAAAACTTTTCCCCACTTTTTAATCCCGCATTCTCCAAAACGGCTAGAGATTCAAATACTATAAGTTAAAGAAAGTAAAATATAACTGCTACTCCCATCCCCTTGTATCAAAGAGGAAAGGAACTATTCCATTATTTTAGTAACAGGTTTGGTTTAACTGATTAATGTCTAAATCAGATAAGGCGTATGATGTCTTTAAAATGACAACACAATTAATGGGTGCTAAAATCAAGGACTAGACTAGTGGCATGCACTCAACTATACATAGTGGTGGTTGTGATTAGAATTTGTAATTTCCTTGGCTAAGAATCCAAATTTCACATTTGGACATGTATAGTAAGTAATTACTGTAAATCAGGTTAAATATAGTTGTTGAAATGTGAAGAGGTCGAAACATCACAACATTGAAGGAAATAAAGGAACGCAAAAAAAGAGGGAAAAATTACAAGTCACCTTAAAAATCTCATCTCATCCCATGTAAGACCCACTTGTTCTCATAACATTTCAGTAGTGATTTGAAAAGGACCTTAACCAAGAAAAGATAAGGTGTCCATATACTAACAGTTAAATGATCACCATCTCCCCAAGTTTATTATATAAGCAACATTTTTTGTTCATGGGATTCATGACGAACACAAAACACAACAATTTCTTCAGACTGAAGACAGTTTTTCGCAAATATAGTTAGGCAAGTGGGGTGGGGTGGGGTGGAGGAAAACCATTGATAAGCTAACAGTCTATTTGGAAATGATAGAATTGGTATGCAAAATTATGATGGAATCACTAACATGTCCAACATTTGGCATGAGTGAAAATAAAAGGGATGGAAAATAGGACTGAATCCCAGCCAGCATTTCAAAAACCCCAAATTTGAGGGCAAATTGAAGAAAAAACTATAAAACAATTAGTTGAAGTTTACAAACTTACTCTTTTACCCATCTTAAAGACTTCATTATGTATAGAGGAAAATTCCTTCATAGAACACTTTTGGGTGCGTTTCATTACCAATATTTTCCATGAAAAATGTGTTTTTTCCATCTAAATTCTTACTTTTGTGCTGTTTGATTGCCAATTTTTTCCACAAAAAATATATTCCTACTTTGGTTATGTGATATTTTCTTTTAAAGAGATGTGATTTTTATTTTCTGTAATTCACTCTCTTTCTCTATCCCCCTCTCTTATCTATCCACCAATAAAAAATAGATAGATATAATACTTTCTAGTTGAAAACTAAATCAATCAGACATATTTAATTAATAATTTCCATGCAAATAAATTCTAGGCAATTCTTTCCAAGCAAATTCCATGCTCGTAATCAAACGCACCCTTAGAGTAAAAAATTAATTTTATCCACCACTTTTAGGTATGGCCTTCTCCTTTCAAAGTGTTACCAAATTCTATATCTTCCTTTTTGCACGAATTCCAAACCATCGAAGCATTCTCGTCAAACTAGACTAAATTAACCAGAATGCCTTGTCCATTTAGAAACTTTATATCTTCATTTTTGCACGAATTTTGAACCATATATAGGCAATTCTCGTCAAACCAAACAAAGTTGACGAGAATTTTCTAGTTCATTTAGATGTTTTCTTTTCCTTTTTGCACAAACTTCAAATCATCTAACCATTCTCGTCAAGCTAGAAGAAGTTGACAAGTTCCATTTAGACACTCCAGTTTTCGATTTTCCTTGTCAACTTTGCCTAGATTGTCTAGAGAACATTTTAATAAAAGGAACAGTCATTTTAAAATTTTCTTTTCATGTATATAAGAAGGGTAAAATAATAATTTCCATAAACTTACTATTTTTATCTCCTTTACTTTTCCCCCCTATCTAACATTAGAAATCCAATTCCCTCCCACTTTCCTTCCTTCCTAAAGGAATGGAAAGAACATCTCTGTTACTTTCCATTTCACCCACATTCCACCCCTTATACCAAAGACACTAAGGATTTTAAATTGATAAGAGGGTGTGCAATTCAAATGTGAAGTCACAAAGATTTAATGCAGGGAACTCCACTTCTTTCTTCATAACAGATCAAATGAGTCTACAACGACTAAAATAGAACAAAATAGACTGCCAATAAACATAATGAAATAAGAGCATACAACGAAACAGATATTGTTTTCTCCCTTTCTGGTCCACAGGTTTTGCTTACAGTTACTGAAGAGGATTGAGGTCACTAGTTTGTGGGGAGGTCTAAGATGTTGCTCCTCAATGGCATATGCGGTTTATATTCACAAATAAGTAAGAATACAGTTTAACAAACAACGGATGAATTCCTCCAAGAGAGGAGAGTTTACCGACTTCCAGTTCTTCTGGTTAAAATTCAATTTAGATCAGGCATGAATTGGTTCCACGTTTTGGCTTTGCTATTTGTTCTGCATAACTGTTAGATCCATGAATCAAGTGTTGAATGATGAATTTTCTAGTTGCAATCTAATAACCATTATTGCATTTCAGTTTTCAAATTTATAATTTGTCATCTCTCTTAAGTCCACTCTTGTCAAAAAACTAGATCAGGCCATTACTATAACTGCACTTTGAATGAGAAAACATAGGCAAATCACAAATTACAATCCTTACCTCTTCATGTATTTTAGTCATCTCCCGAGCAATGACACATCGCCTGTAATAAATTCAAAGAAATCAGACAATGATCCTATATACTGTATCTATTCAGCTTCACTTACAGAAATAGATGAGAATATAAGGAATTCAAAATGTTGAAGTAGGAATCTCATTTGCTGACAGATAATCAATAAGAAGAGGTCAAGTGACAAACGGGAGAATATTAGTCAGGAAGCACTATTTTAAGTGTCCCATTAGAGACAAGTCGGACAACTAACTTAAGGAGTTTAAAATCTAGTTTGAATTGACATGTGTCCTTAGTTAAAAAAAATGAACAAATAAAGATAGTACACTATGAAATTAATTTTCCAGACACAAAGCAGTTCTAGAATCCCCTCAGAACAGAAAATGAAGAATCATGACATGTGGGAGATAGCTTGAGTTTTCATTCCAACAAGGACTATCAAACATCTCAAATGCCAGAGTATCTGTTTTAATGGCAAACTCTTCAAACTTAGATTTACAGCAATTTTGATACAAATGGCACACATTCTCAACAAGATTTACCTAAAGTCACCAAAAATTGAAGAAGCCTCCTCAAGAAATTGAGAGAGCTTGTGAGGAGGAACAAAGAAGACCTGAGTGGCTACTTCTTTTGCAGAAACTATCAGCCTCTCTCTCCTCGTTCCAGTGTGTTTAGGCAGAAAGCCAACTGCATGAATGTTGTACACAATGTTTCACAACAATTGAGCAATTGACACTAACTACCAGAGTTTTAGAAAATACCAAATGTAAACTCATTAGTTGATAGACCCGATGCACAAAGAGCAGCTATCAAAGCAGATGGCCCGGGGACTGGAATAACAGGTATATTTTTATCCACACACAACTTCGCCTACATTCATATTCCAAAATGCCATACATAAGGCCAGTATCACTGATATTATCAGCTCATGAATGTTCTTGCTATTACACGTATTTGCACATGCAATCAAGTATACTTATAAATATATATACACTCGTACATGTACGGTACATACAGGCAACACATTCAAATGCTACACGTGAAGTGTGTTATGGAATATCACAGCATTAACATGTAACTCACCAGTTCCATTCCAGGATCACTGATACCTGGTGTCCCCGCATCACTTATTAGTGCCACAATTTCACCATCTTGCAATCTCTTCAGCACAATTTGTTCTCGTTGAGACTCATTAAATTTGTGATAACTTAACTGAAATTCTAAATCACAATATCAGAAAATAATCCACACAAATAAACGTATAAATCAAACTAATATTCTACAGAAAACACAGAAATTAGCAGTGAATTACGAGTGGGGTTTTAATACAGTAGTGCTGAAGCAACTTCCCAGAGTGCCTAGTGTCTTCCGAAAGTATGACATCAGCTGATTTCAACACTCTCAAAGCTCTGTAAGCATTAATTAAAATTTTAACTTTGCAAAAAACAATAAAAGAAAATGCAAGAAACACAACATTTAGACCTCCAATAATATTACAAATTTACCCGCCTTAAAGTTATATCTTCAAGATTACCAATTGGGGTTCCCACTAGATACAATCCTGGTTTCAAAGGACTCTACAAAAAAAAAAATGAAATTTTTCTAAGAAATAAATAGAGGATTGTTTGGAAATATGTAAAAGATATTAAAGATTCGGATTTTTTAGTATTGTACTTGTTTCGAGGGATAAGTGTCAGCGGGGTCAATGTTAGAAAAGCTATCAGAATTGTTGGAAAAGAAAGAAAGTGCACGAGCTGTGGTTTGAGAAGGTGAAGGGAAAGGGAATGAAGTTAAGGACGTGGAGAAATTGGATATGGGGCGGCGAGGAGGGGGTGACCACCGTGGAAGCGGTGGCGAAAGGGCGGAGGAGCATGGTAAAATTGCCATTGAGTGAAAGCGGCGCAACATCATCGAATTTTGCTCGTGTTCATTTCTCACGGGGGACTGAACCCGCTGTAATTTATCAAAACAGAAGTAAAAATTGATGGTGAGTAGTACAGTTGTCCAAAATCTATAGTATTCGAATCGAATAGAGCGCTTCTTCATAAGTTAAATATTCGTATGGATATTCGAATCTAGAATCGCTGAATTTGGGTAAGGTCTCGGGTATAGACTAAGAATCGAAGAATCGAAAAAGAACCAAAATTAAATAAATTTTTTTTTATTGAATTAATTAAATTATTATAAATTAATTAAATAAATCAGATCATTTCATAATTTTAAATTTATAACCCATTAGCCAATTTTAAAGAGAAGAAACAGTGGAGTTTGTGATCAATTTGTAGTTTTTGTAAAGATTATGCTTGTAGAATTTTTTACCATGATAAATCAAGCAGTTGATGATTAAATCAAATAATTTGTAAGTATTACAAATACTTAAAAATATTTCATTTTTATAACTTTTAATTTATATTTCATTTTTTTTTATGTAGGCAGACAGATTGCTTGAAGCAAATGAATTATTGATATGGATCACCAACATTTTAATATTAATATCTACTTTTTGGTATTTGTATGCATTGAATTAATGTTATTCAACAGTTAGTTATTTATATATTTTTGAATTGAGCTACGTTAATTTGTAAAATTTACGAATTCCAAAATCTATAGTATTCGAATCGCGCTTCTTCATAAGTTAAATATTCGTATGGATATTCGAATCTAGAATCGCTGAATTTGGGTAAAGTCTCGGGTATAGACTAAGAATCGAAGAATCGAAAAAGAACCAAAATTAAATAAATTTTTTTTTATTGAATTAATTAAATTATTATAAATAAATTAACAAATTAATTAAATAAATCAGATCATTTCATAATTTTAAATTTATAACCCATTAGCCAATTTTAAAGAGAAGAAACAGTGGAGTTTGTGATCAATTTGTAGTT
>CAIGRO010155300.1:0-12910 GCA_903798355.1 Fraxinus baroniana | reverse complement strand
GTTTATATAGTAGATTCTTTTTAGCAATGTTAGAAAATAGGTCTTGTTGTGGAGAATTTGTACGAAACATGATGAAAACATCAAAAAATAATTCTTGCCATCGCGCAACGTGGACACCAAGACCAAAATGCATGGACACGGTTGAGATTTTCCATTAATAATCAGTTTTGTATGGGTTTATATAGTATATTATCGTTAGCACTGTTCAAAAAAAAGTATGCCCTACGAGGATAGCGAACACGATCCGTGTCCGCATATAGCAAGGACATTTTTTTTCCTTTTTCCTTTTTTTTTTCCTTCTTGCTATGGGTTTATATAGTAGATTCTTGTCAACAATGTTAATAAAAGTTTGTGTTGCCGAGAATTTGGACGAAACGTGATGAAAACATCAAAAAATAGTTCTTGACATCGCGCAATGAGGACACCGTGTCCTCACTACGCGGAGGCCATGTGAGCACTACGCGAACACGGTTGAGTTTTTAACATTAACAATCAATTTTGCTCAGGGCTTATATAGCATATTATTGTTAGCACTATTAGAAAAAAGTTTTCGCGATCAGTGTTCACCTAGCGCTGACATTTTTTTCTTTCTTTATGGGTTTATACAGTAGATTATTGTTAGCATTGTTGAAAAAATAAAGTCCGCGCTGTGTGGACATTTTTTTAACAATGCTAACAATTAAGATTTTTCAATTATTCATGGACTAAATAATATTTCGAAAGGTTGTCCTATATGATAATCATCGAGCATACGTGACAATCATTTTCTTTTGACTCTTTTATATTGGTGTGATTCTAAATATATGGGTTTATAAACAAAAAGAAAGAATAGTGCGGGAATAAATACATAACTATACAATGTCTAATATGATGTCGTTTTTATAGTCGATCCGGAAAAACATGATGTATAAATCTGAAGGAACGAATATGTGAAAACAGGGAAAATCAATAGCAACATCTCTTTGGTTACTATTGTATCTATAGTAACCACGAAGTGCCCTTTTTATATAGCAATTCGGACACATTCCGTGTCCGAGTAGTGCGAACATTTTTTTGACTTTTTTTTTCTTTTTGCTATGGGTTTATATAGTAGATTATTGTTAGCACTGTTTAAAAAAAAGTCCGTGTTGCGAAGAATTTGGCCAAAACAAGATTAAAACATCAATAAATACTTGACATTGCGCAACGTGTGTGGACACGGTTGAGATTTTTGACATTAATAATCAGTTTTGCTATGAGTTTATATAGTAGATTATTTTTAACATTGTTAACAAAAAAAAAAGTCCCGCACAGCGCGGATAGTGGACAAGATCCGTGTCTACGCAACGAGGACAGTTTTTTCTTTTTTTTTTTTCCTTTTTATATGGGTTTGTATAGTAGATTATTGTTAGGAAGAAAATATTTCGAAAGGTTGTCATATTCGATAATCGCCGAGCATACGTGACAATCATTTTCTTTTGGCTATATTATATTGTAGTGATTCTAAATATATGGGTTTATGATGGAGAAGAAAGAGTAATGCGGGAATAAATACCTAACTATTCAAAGTATAATACGAAGTCATTTTTACAGCAGACACGATCAGTGTCTGCGCAGTGCGAACATTTTTTTCCTTGTTTCTTTTTTTTTTCTTTTTGCTCTGGGTTTATATAGTAGATTATTTTAGCGCTTTTTAAAAAAATTCCGTGATGCACGGACACGTGTCAAGCTGCGGAGAATTTGGACGAAACATGATGAAAAGATCTAAAAATAATTCTTGACATCGCGCAATATAGACATGGTTGAGATTTTCGACATTAATAATCAGTTTTGCAATGGGTTTATATAGTAGATTATTGTTAGCATTGTTCAAAAAAAAGGTCTGAATAAAAGTCCGGACCTTTTTTTTAACATTGCTAACAATTAAGATGTTTAATCCATGATGAATTGAAAGAATAATGCGGGAATAAATACCTAGCTATTCAATGTCTAATACAACATCGCTTTTATAGCAGATCGGGAAAAAATGATGTATAAAACGTAAAAAACTGGAGGAATGAATGTGTGAAAACTGGGAAAATGAACAGCAACATCTCGTTGCTAAATATTGCATCTACAGTAACCACAAAGCGCCCTTTTTATATAGATGTGTGGACACGATTGATATTTTCGACATTAATAATCAGTTTTCCTATTGGACTATTAAAACAAGTGTCCATGCAGCGCGGACTTTTTTTTCCTTTTTGTCTTTTTTTTTTTCCTTCTTGCAATGAGTTTATATAGTAAATTATTGTTAGCACTGTTAAAAAAATGTCCGTGCTGCGGGGAATTTGGATGAAATGGGATGAAAACTTCAAAAAACAATTCTTGACATCCCGCAACGTGGACACCGTGTCCGCACTGCGTAGACACGGTTGAGATTTCGACATTAATAATAAGTTGTCTTGTTAGCACTGTAATAAAAAGTCTGCGCTGTCGTGTCCGCGTGGCTCAAACACTTTTTTTTTTTTTTTCTTTTTTTCCTTTTTGCTATGGGTTTATATAGTAGATTCTTTTTAGCAATGTTAAAAAAAGTTCGTGTTGTGGAAAATTTGGACAAAACATGATGAAAACGTCAAAATATAATTCTTGCCATCGCGCAACGTGGACACCATGTCCGCACAGCGCGGACACAATTGAGATTTTCCATTAATAATCAGTTTCGCTATGGGTTTATATAGTAGATTAGTGTTAGCACTGTTCAAAAAAAGTCTGCGCTGCGAGGATAGAGGACACAATCTGGATCATGTCCGCGTAGCCTAGACACTTTTTTTCCTTTTTCCTTTTTGCGGAGAATTTGGATGAAACGTGATGAAAATATCAAAAAATAATTCTTGACATCGTGCAACATAGACACCGTGTCCGCACTACGTGGACATCGTGTGCACATTACGTCAACACGGTTGAAATTTTCGACATTAGTAATCAGTTTTACTATGGTTTTATATAGCATATTATTGTTAGCACTATTAAAAAAGTATACGATGCGCAGATAGCGGAGATGATCCGTGTCCGCACAACGCGGACATTTCTTTCTTTTTTTTTCTTTTTATATGGGTTTATATAGTAGATTATTGTTAGCAATGTTGAAAAAAAATTCGTATTGCACAGACACAGTGTCCGTACGTGATCGCGCAGCGTGGACATTTTTTTTTAACAGTGCTAACAATTTAGATTATTCAATTCATTGTGGATTAAACAATATTTCGAAAGGTTGTCCTATTCGATAATTGTCGAGCATATGTGACAGTCATTTTCTTTTGACTCTTATATTGTAGTGATTCTAAATATATGGGTTTATAAACGAGAAGAAAGAATAATGCATGAATAAATACATAACTATTAAACGTTTAATACGACGTCGTGTTTATAGTAGATCGAGAAAAAATGATGTACAAAACATATGAAACTGGAGGAACGAATGTGTGAAAACTGGGAAAATGAATAGTAACATCTCTTTGGTTACTATTGCATCTACAATAACCACAAAGTGCCCTTTTTATATAACAGTTCGGACACGATACGTGTCCGTGCAGCGCAGACATTTTTTTCTTTTTTCTATGGATTTATACAGTATATTATTGTTCACACTATTTAAAAAAAAGTCCATGTTGAAGAGAATTTGGATGAAACGTGATGAAAACATCAACAAATAATTCTTGACATCGTGGAACGTGTACGGACACGATTGAGATTTTCAACATTAATAATTAGTTTTGCTATGGGTTTATATAGTAGATTATTGTTAGCAATGTTAAAAAAAAGTCCCACGCTGCGTAGACATTTTTTTTCTTTTTACATGGGTTTATATAGTAGATTATTGTTAGCACTGTTAGGAAAAAAAGTCAGCGCTGTGCGGACACTGTGTTCGCGCGTGTCTGCGCAACACGGACATTTTGTTTAACAGTGCTAACAATTAAGATGTTTCAATTCATCATGAATTAAACAACATTTCGGAAGGTTGTCCTATTCGATAATCTTCGAGCTCACGTGACGATCATTTTCTTTTGGCTTTAATATATTGTAGTGATTCTAAATATATTGGTTTATAAATGAGAGGAAAGAATAATGCAGGAATAAATACCAAACTATTCAAAGTCTAATACGAGGTCATTTTTACAACGGATACGATACGTGTCCGCGCAGCGCAGACATTTTTTTGCCTTTTTCCTTTTTTTTTGGCTATAGGTTTTTATAGTAGATTATTTAGCACAGCTATAAAAAAAAAAAGTTCGTGCTGCGGAGAATTTGGACTAAATTTGATGAAAACATTTAAAAATAATTCTTGACATACCGCTACATGGACACGATTGAGATTTTCAATATTAATAGTAGTTTTGCAATAGGTTTATATAGTATATTATTGTTAGCGTTGTTCAAAAAAAGTCCGCACTACTGGGACATTTTTTTTAACAGTGCTAGCAATTAAGATGTTTCAATTCATTATGTATTAAACAATAATTTGAAAGATTGTCCTATTTGATAATCTCCGAGCATACGTGATAGCCATTTTCTTTTGGCTCTTTTCTATTGTAATAATGATTCTAAATATATGGGTTCATAAACGTAAAGAAAGAATAATGCGAGAATAAATACCTAACTATTCAACGTCTAATACAACCTCGCTTTTATAGCAGATCGCAAAAAAAAAATGATGTATAAAACATATAAAAATGGAGGAACGAATGTGTGAAAACGGGGAAATTGAACAGTAACATCTCGTTGGTTACTATTGCATCTACAGTAACCACAAAGCACTCTTTTTATATAGATGTGCAGACAATGTTGAGATTTTCAACATTAATAATCATTTTTCCTATTGGACGGTTAAAAAAAGTTTGCGGTGACTTTTTCTTTTTCCTTTTTTCTTTTTCTTTTTCTTTTGGCTATGGGTTTATATAGTAAATTATTGTTAGCACTATTAAAAAAATGTCCGTGCTACGGAGAATTTAGATGAAACGTGATGAAAACATCAAACAATAATTATTGCCATCGTGCAACGTGGACACCGTGTCCGCACTGCGTGGACACGATTGAGACTTTCCATTAATAATCCATTTTGCTATGGGTTTATATAGTAGATTATTTTAGCATTGTTAAAAAAAAAGTCCGCGCTGCATTGACAACGAACACGATCCGTGCTCACGTGACACTCATTTTCTTTTGGCTCTATTATATTGTAGTGATTCAAAATATACAGGTTTAGGGTTTAGGGGAAAGAAAGAATAATGCGGGAATAAATACCTAACTATTCAAAGTCTAATACAACGTCATTTTTTACAGCAAACACGATCCAGGTCTGCGCAGCGTGCTCATTTTTTTTCCTTTTTTCTTTTGTTTTCTTTTTGCTATGGGTTTAAATAGTAGATTATTGTTAGCACTGTTGAAAAAAATACATGTTGTGCGGACACATGTCCGTGGTGCGGAGAATTTGGACGAAACGTGATGAAAACATCTAAAAATAATTCTTGACATGCGCGACGTGGACGCCATGTCCACACTACGCGGACACGGTTGAGATTCTCAATATTAATAATTAGTTTTGCAATAAGTTTATATAGTAGATTATTGTTAGCACTGTTGGGAAAAAAGTTTACGTTGCGCGGATACGGTGTCCGTGCATGTGCCGGACATTTTTTTTTTAACAATGCTAAAAATTAAGATGTTTCAATTCATCATGAATTAAACAATATTTCGAAAGGTAGTCCTATTCCATAATCTCTGAGCTCACGTGAAAGTCATTTTCTTTTGGCTCTTTTATATTGTAGTGATTCTAAATATATGGGTCTATAAACAAGACGGAAGATTAATGTGGGAATAAATACCTAACTATTCAAAATCTAATACGACGTCGTTTTTATAGCAGATTGGAAAAAATGATGTATAAAACATATAAAACGGCGGACCAAATGTGTGAAAATTAGGAAAATGAACAGCAACATCTCATTGGTAACTATTGCATCTACGGCAACCACAAAGTGACCTTTTTATATATAGCAGTGTCGACACGGTTGAGATTTTCGACATTAATAATCAGTTTTACTATTGGATTATTGAAAAAAAATCTGCGCTGGCAAGTGACGGACACGATTTGTGTCCACGTAGCGCGAACATTTATTTTTCCTTTTTTCTTTTATTTTTCCCTTTTTGCTATGGGTTTATATAGTAGATTATTGTTAGCACTATTAAAAAAAAAATCATGCTGTAGAGAATTTGGACAAAACGTGATGAAAACATCTAAAAGTAATTCTTGACATCGCGCAATGTGGACACCGTGTCCACACTTCGCAGGCACGGTTGAGATTTTCGACATTAATATTCAGTTTTGTTATGGGTTTATATAGAATATTATTGCTAGCACTGTTTAAAAAATAAATAAAAAAGTCCGTGCAGTGTAGACATTTTTTTTCTTTTTTCTTTTCCTTTTTATATGGGTTTATATAATAGATTATTGTTAGCACTATTGAAAAAAAAATCCGCATTGTTTGTCCACGTCGCACGTACATTTTTTTTTAAACAATGCTAATAATTAAGATGTTTCAATTCATCATGAATTAAACAATATTTGGAAAGGTTGTCCTATTCGATAATCTCGGAGCTCACGTGACAGTCATTTTCTTTTGGCTTTTTTATATTGTAATGATTCTAAATATATGAGTTTATAAACGAAAAGGGAGAATAATGTGAGAATAAATACCTAACTATTCAAAGTCTAATATGACGTTGTTTTTATAGCAGATTGGAAAAAATGATGTATAAAACGTATAAAATTGGAGGACTGAATGTGTGAAAATTGGGAAAATGAACAGCAACATCTCATTGGTAACTATTGCATCTACAGCAACCACAAAGTGACCTTTTTATATATAGCAGTGCGGGCACGGTTGTAATTTTCGACATTAATAATCAGTTTTCCTATTGGACTGCTAAAAAAAGTCTGCGCTGCGCAAGTGACGGACACGATCCGTGTCCACGCAATGCGGACATTTCTTTTTCCTTTTTTCATTTTTTTTTTCTCCTTTTTGCTAGGGTTTATATAGTAGATTATTGTTTGCACTGTTAAAAAAAAAAGGTTCGTTATGCGGAGAATTTGGACAAAAGATGATGAAAACATCTAAAAATAATTCTTGACATCGCGCAACGTGGACACCGTGTCCGCACTTCGCAGAGATAGTTGAGATTTTCGACATTAATAATCAGTTTTGCTATGGGTTTATATAGAAGATTATTGTTAGCATGGTTTTAAAAAAAAAAAGTCCGCGCTAGACATTTTTTTTTCTTTTTTTCTTTTTCACTATTAAAAAATAAATTTGCGTTGCGCGAGCATTGTGTCCGCACAGCGCCGACATTTTTTTTTTTTAAAATAGTTCTAATAATTAAGATGTTTCAATTCATCATGAATTAAACAATATTTGGAAAGGTTGTCCTATTCGATAATCTCCGAGCTCACGTGACATTCATTTTCTTTTGGCTCTTTTATGTTGGAGTAATTCTAAATATATGGGTTTGTAAACAAGAAGAATATTGTGAAAATAAATACCTAACTATTCAAAAGTCTAATACAACATCATTTTTATAGCAAATTGGGAAAAAAAATGATGTATAAAACGTATAAAACTGGAGGACCGAACGTGTGAAAACTGGGAAAATGAACAGCAACATCTCATTTGTTACTATTGCATCTACCGTAACTTCAAGGTGCCTTTTTTATATAGCAGGGAAAGAAATGAATGTATGAAAAGAAAATTAATTATAAAAAAGAAAAACATAATGAGACACGCCACTCTTCCTCCCTCACCAAACCCATTCTTGGGGGTGGCTATGGAGTCGGACAACCCTATAGATTCAACTCATGAAATTCAACCATGACATGACACAACCAACTTTCCCTAGACCTAATGTAAAGGCCATATTGTTAAAATTTGCGTTCACCAAATCATGTATTTTTTACATTTTTTTTGGAAACAATTTTTCAACCCAAAAACCCTTCTTTAATCCCATCAATTTCATTAATAACATCTAACAAAGTGACTGGAAGAACAAATTTAACATTTGATAGACTATTTAAAGTTGAGTGACCCAATTGAGACTTCACTCAAAGTTGGGTGATTTCCAATGAAATTCACCACAAAAGTGACATACCAGTCTTTCATAAAATGGGGTTCGGGATATTAAACAATCATGCTACATTTTCATCATGATTGACAACAAATTTGACACTCATCTAAGTGGTAGCAATCTACACCATTTATTTTAATTACGTCCATCCCATCACTGCTACCACCTAGAAGAGTGTCAAACTTATTGTCAATATGATGTACATATAGCATGATTAATATTTTAATGCATATTTGTTTGGCAGTACATGACAAAACTGGATAATATAACAAAATTTAACTTTATCTCGTTTAGTAACGATATCCAATCAAACGTTCCACTAAACTGAAAATGTTATTCCTGTCTGCACAATTTCATCATGATACATCCTCATTTGAAACCTGTTTTCCTCTCCGTTATATTTTCAAGCTGAAGTAGATGTGTACAACTAGTGTAGGTAGAAAGAAGCATCAGTTGAATTCTAACGAAATTAAATTAAAACATTATATATCGGTCAAGATTAGCGATGACACAATAACAACATAAGCTAGGAAGAAGAAGATTGCTATCTGAAGGAAAAACTTTGGATTTTCCCTCATGTTAGGAGATGTAACAGACCTGTAAAACAGAAATTAGTCGCTTCATCAACCTTACACAGGATCAATGAGAGAGAAAGAGAGAGAGACAGGGAAATTTATTCATCCGAGTCCAATGTGAAGGAAATTTATTCATCTGAGTCCAATGTGAAGCTCAAGGAGAAATTACCTGGCAATGCGTTGAGAAAGCCGATGGAAGGGCATACTTTGAATAAAGACAATACCAGGTCCAGTTAGAACAGCAGTTACCAAATTTTCACCCTGCATGAGAAGAAATAAAGTTAAAGTACGAG
Organism: Fraxinus baroniana; assembly: GCA_903798355.1. Classification (NCBI taxonomy): domain Eukaryota; kingdom Viridiplantae; phylum Streptophyta; class Magnoliopsida; order Lamiales; family Oleaceae; genus Fraxinus; species Fraxinus baroniana. Next base: position 3,906 of record CAIGRO010155300.1, on the reverse strand, counting down.
GCTTCAACGTTGACAGCACAAATCGAAATTGCCAAAAACAAATGCAAATAATTACTGATTAATTAAGCATGAAACTTTGGGAGTTAAAAGTTCGTGGGATGAAATCTGGTGCTTTGTGTCTCAGAACGATTTTAAATACGGTCTAAGTTTTGTCGGGAACAAGCCAGTCAAAGATTTGTAAATCTGACAAAACAACTTGAGTTTTACCCTGCTATAAGATCACACATGCATAAAAGCTAAATCAGCCAATATGCTATCAATTAGCTATGATTGTTGGATGGATTCTACAAAGCAAGTGTTATTAGAAAAGCTAGTGAATTGAAGTTATGTTCGTCTAAAATAATTAGTAACTTTTTAGGACAAACAGTAATGGATCCGACGAAATGTATGAATAATAAATTAGTAGTATTTTTGAATGTGCGGGTGAAATTAATGTTTAATGTTTTGACCAGATAGAAAAAGGAAATTCTTAGTAACTTTTTAGTAAACACGAACAGAGATTATGTATATTTGTAACTACAAACATAGATGATTTAAGTTCTGTTTGGTTGTTAAAAAAAGTTGATAATAATTTAAGTCAAAGTTAATAATTAATTTTAATCACATTTCATATGACCCACAACTTTTTTCAACTTTTCAACCATACATTTAATTAACTTCTATCAAATCTACTAAAAATATGATTTTTCAAAACGAAACATGGGCGAAATTTAATTATAGTCCAGAAAGTTTGTATTGGAACACTGACAAAAATGACTATTTTTCAACCAAATTCACTAACTGTTGACCAAACATGCAACTTGATATAATGCCAACGTAAATAAATCTTGCAAGAACAAAAATATGTATGTAAAATTGCAGCTGTCTGCACAAAGCAAAAGGAGAGGCAGCTCAGAATCCACACTATAGTTAAACCACACCTCTCTCAAATTTTTCCAAAGTCCAACAACATTATGAAACCAAAGACATAATCTATTAACTCAGATAAATACTCAGATGTCATTATAATGTATAAGAAAAGAGTAGCCTTATTTAACAAATTTCTACGAAAAAACTAAAGAATTACCACAAAGAGAGAGAAGAAAAAGAGTAGGATGCCAAACTGAGACTAAATAAACATTTTAACATAACAAAAAGAAAAGTTGGTATAATCCAAGTTAAAGGTCTGCTATACCAAACACTATATGAAGCTCTCTGCTACCCTCAGCTAAACTTATTTTAGAGACCTTATTGGAATTTTCACAGACATCTTAATGAAAAACAAGAACAAGGAGGATTTAATGCATTTCTCCAATTCGCTCCCCCTTATTATCAGTTTAAGTTACAAGACCTCCCTGAACGTAGAATTATTTTCTAATTGAGTGGTCAGAAGCAAGAAACAAATGAATCTCTAATATGCACAGCAGCTCATGCATAGCTGTGCTCTACATTTATAGATTTTTCAAACTCCAGCTATTGTCTCAAAGCAGCCTTTTTGATCCATTTTTGTTTTACCTTATCTTCCATTCTCTTATATGTAAAGTACTACAGCATTTGCTAACCTTCGAGAGTTAGGAGTTAAAAAAATGGAAGGGAAACAATCTATTTTCCTTTCCTTGCTGAAAAGAAACTTGTAATCCCTTTTCCCTCTACTGTACTTCTTTTCTATCTCTTCTCTTTCTTTTTTATGGTTGTCCTCAGGCGTATGAAGAGAACTCTGCACTGAAAATTTGATTTATGACTTCCAAGAGAGGACACCCTCAGTTCCAGAAGCCCACTTTCGGAAAAGTGGTTCTTCCAGGAGTATGAATTTTTTTAAAAAAATGCAGATATTGAGAGTATATGTGCCCAAACAGCAAAGTACTCATTGCAGTCTGGCCGCAACCCAGAAAAGGGAATCCAGTGAAGCGCGCAGTTTTGAGATAGGGAAAGCACGATTTAACTTGGTACTCCAACTGCTTATTCTATAGAGATTCCTTCCTGAGGACTCTTCAAAATGGTATGGATCTATGTTGCTCGGACTCGGGTGCAGGTGTCAGATATGAGTACATATCCAGGAGTCAGATCTTTCTCATTTTAAAAATTAAGATATGGGAATACGATTAAAAAGGATCCGAATTTTGGAAGAGGGTACGAGGACATGTCTTACAATTTATTATTATTATTGTTGTTGTTGTTGTTGTTGTTGTTTTCTTCTAAAAAATGATTCAATTAAAGCAAACAACTACAATATTAAAGCAAAACAATTTAGATTGAGATATTCAATAATTCATATAAAGACGGCTTTCAACATTTATACTTCCTCCGTCATATATTTATCGTGAATGCCTTTTAAGCTTTCTAACATATTTAAATCACTCAAATGGATAAGTGTAATTTGAACTATTGAATCAAACAAATTAAGAATTAAATATTAAATTGATCTTATCTTAAATAAAACAAGAACTCACGCCATTTACAATGAATTATAAAACTTGGCAGAGACCATTCCCAATTTTTGGCAGTATAAATTGTTGACTTTTGAAACCACCTAATTTCCTCCATCATTAACTTATTCATTGGGCTTGACAAAAGCCCATTTAACACCCACCCAAAAGGACTAAACCTATCGTCTTCTCAAACGAGGAACCTATCGTCTTCTCCATCTTTTATGTTCCCCTTTCTGCAAAATTCTGCTACCATGCTCTTATCCTCCATAAATTTCGTGAGATTAGTGGCAATGGGCCTTTTGACCCAGGTGAAAGTTTTTTTTGTCCTTTGACTCACTTTTCCTTTTTTTTTATATATATTTATTAAAAACAGGTTTTCATTTTCCCATTTTACCCTCAACCCTGAAGAGAAGAAAACGGCTCCCAAATTTCAAAATAACATCAGGTTGCCGCGAAGAAGAAGCAGTGAACTTCAACCTTCAATCTTCAAACCTTCTGAGATTGAACGGCAATTTGCAAACTTCAATTGTAGCTATCTAGTTTTGACGACCACCGTTGCTTATGGCATGAGGAAATATTCAAGGCGCGAGGAAGGATTGAGCAAAAATTTGCATATACTGAGGTAAATTTGATTCTAAATAAACCTTACAGATCTGAATTGCGCACCAAATCTAGGCACATAAACCTTTCAATTTCCACACTATAATCTGTACATATACCTAACGGTATGCGCGAATTTCAATCTTTCCAGCCTGCTTTATCTTTAATCTGGAATAATTATACTCTTTATTGAAGAACGGGAAAATATTGGGTTTGAATTTCTAAAGGGTTTGAAGTGCTTCTTTGAATCAAATTCCTTATTCCTTGCAGCAGGTTCAGAATCTTACTATTTGATTGCACGTGTGGGATAGATTTCACGTGTGAGAAATAATCTCAGAACAATATTAGTATTTATATCTAATACCACTGTTTATGTCAAAGCCACTTTGCAAAAGTTTAATTCTTTGCCTTTATAATTTGTATTGGAAGGAGTGATTTTGTTAATTGTTTACAGGTACAAGGTTTTGATTGAAATGTTGTTATCTATTTCTCTTTCTTTTCTTATATTTATATATTTTATTCAATCACCAATTTCCATGTAACATTAGTGTATCACTTTGAATTGGAACTGGAACTCTATAATTGATGTTATATGATTTGTTTGTGAAAGGGAACCTGTTTGAGAATTTTATTTATTTATTTATTTTGAACTATACATTCAATAAGATATACCACTTCTCTAGTTACATTAGTTTATCAAGATGGTCAGTTGACTACCTATTAATCTGCTCAATTGGTGTTTATTATCACGTTCTATTGTTGATATCTTATATGTTTACATACTATGAAAGAGGTCCCTCTCATCTTTCCTATCATGTCATTGAAAATGAAAATGAAAATGAAAATGATGAAACTATTCACACGGCATGTTGATGCACAAGTGCAACAAGATAAAGGA